>PYXC01002821.1:6077500-6162500 GCA_015244755.2 Tenualosa ilisha
TCTGTTTCTCCCACCAAAGTGGCAAGAAACCTAGGTGTCATGACCGATGACCAACTGACCTTTGCAGATCACGTTGCCTCTGTGGCTCGGTCGTGCCGTTTTTCCCTATTCAACATAAGGAAGATCAGGCCATACCTAACCCAATATGCAACCCAGCTCCTGGTTCAGACCCTGGTTATCTCTCGTCTTGACTACTGCAATGTCCTCCTATCAGGCCTACCAGCCTGTGCGGTGAGACCACTACAGATGATCCAGAATGCAGCTGCACGTCTGGTCTTTAACCAGCCAAAAAAGGCACATGTCACACCTTTGTTCATTGAACTTCACTGGTTGCCCTTGGCTGCTCGCATTAAATTCAGGGCACTTATGGTGACCTACAGGGTGAATGATGGCTCTGCTCCCATCTACTTGAATACTCTTCTGAAGCCCTATGTCACCCGACGACTGCTACGCTCCTCTAAGGAACATTTTCTAGCACGGCCAACACCTTGTGCAGGTCAATCCAGACTCTTCTCATATCTGGTTCCGCGCTGGTGGAATGACCTCCCAAGTGCTACCAGATCAACTGATACCCTCTCCACCTTCAAGAAACTCGTGAAGACTCAGCTCTTCCAAGAATATCTCCTGGCGTAAATTTTGAGAATGCACTTAATAATTTAATTTCTCTACACTGTGTTACACTATTGCACTTTCAACTTAAAACAGTGCAGATTCTATGTTAGCAATATGCACTCCTTGTTAGTTCTTTCATGTGTTGTAGCTTGAATGTTATCCTCTTTTGTAAGTCACTTTGGATAAAAGCGTCTGCTAAATGCCTAAATGTAAATGTAAATGTAAATTATATTTTTTCCTGATGAAGTGAGTGAACTCTAGCTCTACCAGCACAGCACAATGCTGTATCTCATCTGCACAGTATGTCTTAAGGGAGAATCTGCTCAGTATGTAAATAGATCCTTGCTGACTGCTGAAGGAAGTCATTTCTCAATGTATGCAAAAGCTACAGTACATGTATATTACATTAGTCAGGATGAATGGTCAATGATGTTTGGGTGTTGGGAGTTTAGACAAGCCTATGTATATAGGATAAATACTATATATATATATATATATATATATATATATATATATATATATATATATAATCCAACCTCAACCCAAACAGGACCCTGAGTTGAAGCAGAAACATGAAAGCCTTTAAAGAGATGATATCTGATATCCTCTGTGTGTGTGAGAGAGAGAGGGTTTCGAGGCGAGGGGATGAACTCTCCTTGGAGTCAGCTGGCTCCCAGACAATCAAAGCAGGGAAAGTAAGAAAAAGACAACAAAAAACAGTAAGCTTGACCTCTTTTGGACCTGGCTGGGCTGTTCAGTCTGCCGTGATCCCAGAGCCAAGGAGGGGACGTGCGTGTGGAGCGGATGCGCGGAGAGAGCTCCACAATCAGCCCAGATCGCCACATGTAGAGTGTGTATACACAGTTATAGATACATCATACATAAACATAGAAGAAAAGAATTTTGTTTTCTTGGGGACCATATTGCAACAGAACATAAACCATACACATATGCCTGCATACAATAGAAAAGCACAATAAATAGTCCTAATTACTTTTTTTAAAAAACCCTCCTTGTTCAAACAGGATATACATTGAGCTGAGATGGCAGCTCCTCCTACAGTGTGTGTTGCCAAGGCACCCATTGGGTACAAAAGAATAGGAGCACTAATGGCAATGCTGGCACAGAGGGTATTATTACAGGGCAGATCTGTCATGGCAGCCAGGGAGGGAAAATACAGGCAGGGAGTAAAATGGAGAGAGAGAGAAACAGAGAGAGATAAAGTGAAGGAGCGAGATATCTCATGTAGAGATCATGTAGAGATATCTCATCATTTTTCTCATGAATGTTGTTTAGTCCTTTCTGCTGTTTTGAGACACATATTCTGGCAGTATCCTATCCACAGTCCAACATACTATTGAAGCTTTCATTCAGTCATTTAGAAGAGAGGTAATGGAGATGGAGAGATCCGAAGATCAGATCCGAACACAGAAGAGGAGGAGAGGGAATAAAAAAGAAAAGGAGGAGAGTCTTGTTATGTCTCAATCCTTGAGTCCTGCATTGCAATGTTCTCTGAAAAAAAGAGGAAGAGTGAGGAAAAAAAAGACAGAGAGCAATTTCATTTGATTTGATTTGAAAAAGAATGCTGGACCTCATCTCTCTCACTCTCTCTCTAACCTTCACCTCAAATTTCTCTAAAAGGCAGCAGCAACAGCCATGTGGACACAGTACCTCCCATTCATCTGAAACTGCCCTTGATTCTGTGATTCTGAGTCCAGCTGAGGCGACCATACCAGCCAGCACTCAGCAGTGCTTGGATTGTGTGTGTGTGTGTGGGAGGGGGGTGTTGTGGGGTACTTGGCAGCAACGCTGAATCCTTTCAGACCAAACAAGGTCACCAGAATAGCTGCGGTGACGCTGTAACGCTCTGTAGCTAATTATTTGCATTTCCTCCAGCTCCAGCCCACCGCCACTGTATTGTAGGTTTAGCGCATGTAATCACCATGGCAACGGGAATAATAAGGATTTGCTTTAATGAAAAGAAAACAATGACGCTTTAGGGAAGGGAAGAGAAGAACTTAACCCCATGTGACAATTTGACTTTTTTAATCCTGATTTTACAGAGTAAATACTTGGAGTCAGAAGTCTAAAGGTTTGGGTACAAATTCTGCAGCCTGATCAGCCCTAGTGGGGTAAGGAAGGCTGAAAACTGAGGCTGGTAAAACATCCAGTGAGTTCAGGAACATCATGGCAGCCAAGCCAAGAGGTATCAGTGGTCTCATGTTTGCCCATTCAGTGCATAAATTGAGGGAGATAGAAAAATGATATTGGAAAACATAACGTGAAAGGGAAAGTGCAGGTACAGCCAAGGGGCTTTTTGAGACAGGCTGCAGCAGATGATTGAAGTATGAAGATGATTGAACTCAGTGTATGAGTGAGTAATAGAGAAACAGGGAGATGCATGACAAAAACATGCTGGAATGAAAAAATACATGTAATATTCTGCCTGCGGCTGTCAGCAAACAGCATCTAATTTGCCAAGTAGCCCACAGATATAGCCACCTGTCAGTAAGAAACCGATATGTGATTACCTGTGACATTCACTCAAACATAGAGTACATTTATTAATGCAGTCAAACATTCATCAACAAGAGTATGCATGAATGTTAGAAAAAATGGCTGTAATGATAAACATCACCTGAACAATCACAAACCATTTTGCTACGTGTTCCCCAACTGCCATTGAATCAAAGGCTTATGATGTGTGAGGAGTGTGTGTTTTAGTGTGACATAGGCAGGAGGTTTACAGCACAATATTATTCTATAGTCTGTAGCTCTGATGCAGTTGGTGTGTTTTCCTGTGGCCTGTGATGGAAAATTTGAATCCATGAGGTCCATGGTTATTGGCCAACCACTGACGCATGAAGCCTTTGATTCCCCAGTGCTATAGGGAGCCATTGTCATGTCATCAGGATTCCATACACGCCTCCTCATCACTACAAAATCCCTCGTATCTGTCTGGGGACCAAGAGTGGGGATGAGGGGGGTCAGGTTACAAGATCATTAGGAGTGCTGAAAGCTTATATTCACTTAGCTCGGAATTGTTTCAGTTCTGTAAAGGACCTGCTGGAGGATCCCCTTTTTAGAACTTCGCTGTCTCATCAGTGCAGAAAGAATTGGTCATTTTCACTTGTCTTGCCTCTCTGTGCAGTTTGAGAATCTTCCCTTTTTGTTGTTGTTGTGTTCTTCAGGCAATTAAATCACAGTAGTAAAAAGTGATGACTTTTCCCACCTCACAGGCAGCAGACCCCTTTACCTGAGTATCACACATCTAACTGAGCCAGAGCGCTGCCCTTGCTTCTTCTTCTTCTTTTTTTTTTTTTACCAGAAATACACAGCAGCCGTCTGAGTTCAGACCATTAAAAGCAACACAACTTTTGCCAGTGAATACTGCTGTGTTCACACTCAATATGACACGATTACTCAGCCAGTTTCCTTCAATGTAGATTTCCCGGTCGATGGAGTCAGGGGACAAGAGGAGAGAAATCAATATGTCAAAATGATGTTTAATTTCACTCAATTAACCTATTAGCCCTGACTCTGAATGATGGAACAGAGTGATTACCAGGGATTACAGGGGAATAAGGCAAAGCAGCATGTGGTCGCTTGTTGGGAGATTACACAGGTTGTCAAGTGTGTGATTGGTTTTCACTGTGATGGTTCTACCTCATTTCATACACACACATGCATGCATGTACACACTCACAAACCCCCTCTCCAACACACACACACACACACAGACAAACAAAGACAGACACACACACATACACACAAACACTTCAATAGCCATTAACTTAATTGATCCCAGGCTACCAACTGTAGGGGCCAATGCAATACCTGCAAAAATGTGTCTGTGAAGTGTTATTGATGTCATGGAAACCAATAGGTTGTCATGCAGGAGCAGTGCAGGGCATGGTGTTCAACATATTGGGATTCGAAACGTCGGTATCTTTTGATGCATCAGAGAAAATGCTCAAAGGAGATCCTTCTGTTAAAAGCTGAACATAGTTTAACGCCACCACTCATAAGACCACAATTTTTTAGCAATTTTTGAGAAGTCAGTAGCTTGTTTCTCCACTGCTGCCTCCTGAACCTGAGAGAAGCAGCAAGAGGTCAGATAGGACATTTTGCGAAGCACCAAGCCAAACGCTAAATCCAACTGATCCAATAAACGTTGAGCTACAACTTGGAGGGAGAAAGATAACTTAATTCACCCCTATCAATTTTCAGCACGCTAAGGCTATCTGATTAACTCGACTCTGTTGTTCAACCTAAGTCAAGTGTAAAACTCCACGCCCTCGGCTGAGCCAAGGTGAAGACTGAACATGTGAAATATGTGCAGTGGACTTTGAGGCATAATGCACCAGTGGTCTCCAGGATCTGTAAAAACAAAACCTTTCCAGCTGGCTCCACACTTTCAAATATTTAGGGATGTGTAGTTTTTCCCTTGTTTCGCCTTCCGACTAGGAATGCTAACAGTATTCAGCGAAAAGGAATGAAATATACAGTTATAAATAGATAGATTGTATACAATGCATTGCATTTCAGCCATTTGCAGGTGACCCTGTCTGTCCATTCTTCACTGTTCGTGTTGGGTAAAATAAATCAAGGTTACTCAGTTCAGTCTCTTCTCTACTTGACAGCCGTCGATGCTCTACCAAAAATGTCACCAGAGAAACTTATCAAACAAGCCCAGGCTTTGACCCCAGTGGTCGATGGCCCAGTCGATATTCAGGCGTGTGGCAAAGGGCCTCGTTCGAAAGAAGAGGAGGAGGTGGATGGTTGAAAAGATTGCAAAAACGATAGACAGGAGGTCAGGATCCATGTGCTCCCTCAGTTAAGAGGTGCAAACACACACACACACACTATGATCCTTCAGTCAGAGTAGCAGCCTCCATCTGTGAGAAAAGGTCACAGTGGACAGATTTGTGAGAGCAAAGAGAGGAGAGGCAGATGCTCATATTGTTTCATGTTTAGCATCTCTTTCCCTCTATGTTTGTTTCTCTCTCCCTCTACCCTCAATCTTTTTTTCATCTCCTGCCAATTTCTCCCTCTCCTTCTTTATCAGTCCTCTTTCTCTCTTTCTTTCCCTTGAAATGTATCAACTAAGCAGGATAGATAGATAGATAGATAGATAGATAGATAGATAGATAGATAGATAGATAGATAGATAGATAGATAGATAGATATATGATGTATAAATGTAGCAATACACAGTGATGACACTAAAAATTTATAAGAAGTAACCAGGTTCATGCAGGTTACTACAGCATATTTCATCATCTGAGGCAGTAGATGAATGACTTGCACTGCTAGCTGAAGAACATTTCAGTGACAGGAGGAATTGTATTGCCACGTGATGTCACATATTTGCCCATTTCTCATAAAATGATTAGCTGCTAAAAGTAGCTAGTAGAATGTAGGTATGTAGTATTTGTCAGTATAATGTCTTGACATACATATTCTATAGGCACTGTACATACTGTGTATGTATAAATATTTGACATGCCTTATGTTCACATGATGTCACTGTATAAATGTATAAAGAGAGAGCGAAAACAAAGAGATGGCTGAAAATCCCCATGGATAATATACAAATTAGTCAGTATGGGTGTGTGTAGCCGAGCGCAGTGCATAGGTGGGATGGGTGTCTCAGGGGCGCGATACGTGAGGGACTGTGGGTGAGTGGAATTGTGTGTGCAGGCAATCTCATCTCATGTGAGACCAATTAACAGAGCGGCCATCAACAAGCTCCACTAACATCATAACCCGTTTATTACTTTGTGGCTCCGCTGATAGCCCTGATGGGTGTGTGTGTGTGTGTGTGAGAAAGAGGAGGGGAAAGGGAACACTCATGAGGCACACGCACGCACACACACACACAAACACACACACACACACACACACACAATAAAACAGTTGCATGCACAGAGATACACACAGAAATATAGACTATTAAACACACACAGGCAGGTAAGCATATAAAACATTAATGGCACACACACACAATACACTCACACAAACACACATACACATACATACATAAATACATACACATGTTCATCCACGTGCAAACAAACACACAATGCCCTTGCGCACATGGACTGTACTTAGATGAAGAAGCACTGAAGAGGGCATTAAGCAATGAAGAGGAAAGTGTGTGTGTGTGTGTGTGCACGCGCGTGCGCATATAGCAGATATGATTCTTTGTTTATAATGTTTTGAACTATCCCTTGAGATCATCCTCGTCAAATCAAAGGGCATTGTGTTCCTCCTGTTCCTGCACCTATAAATCATAAACAACATAAACGTGCACACAGACACACACACAAACCACAACGCAGGCCAACGCAGTTACCTCCTTTTTAAATTTTTCTTCATACTCCAATTAGTACAAACGCCGTGTCAGAGTAATTATTTTTTAGTCATAATGTGTAGAACCTGTGGCACGCTCCTCAATATGAATGACAAAGGCTTCATTAACTAGAGCTAGAGTTTGCTATGACAACCCCCCCACCCCCCATACGGCCGTCCTCTATCACGCACAGATGGCAAAGTGGAACGAGTTGGGATGCAC
This sequence comes from Tenualosa ilisha, assembly GCA_015244755.2. Classification (NCBI taxonomy): domain Eukaryota; kingdom Metazoa; phylum Chordata; class Actinopteri; order Clupeiformes; family Clupeidae; genus Tenualosa; species Tenualosa ilisha. The sequence goes on from PYXC01002821.1 coordinate 6,084,690, forward strand.
CCTCCTCCTCCTCATCCCTCCCTCTCCCCTCTCTCTTGGCTCCAAGGCACTGTGATAGCAGGGCGTCTGGTGGTGCCGGTCCTGGCCAGTTATACCCATCAAGCCCCCCTCCCCTCCACTCCCCTCCCATCCACAGTAGTTCCTTTAACCCAGATAACAGCTGGGGTTGAGTGGCTCCCCCGGGACAGGATGCTCCAGATTCGTTTCCAGCACTATTCCTGCCTCTGAATCAATGGCATTGAAACCCACCTGCTTTAAGAACATCGATAATCTGCTTCATATGTCTTGACAGAGCGAACGGTAAGAGGCCTTGAGGGGGAGGGGGGTATAGATTTTTCAGGCAGACAGTGCAGTGGGTCATGGTTGTTTGATGAAAGGGTATTTGATGCTAAACACTCATTTTGGCTCGTGGGGACCACAAACAGGTTGCATTGTCAGGTTGAGTTGCTGTTGCGCATCACCACCAGCAGAGGCAGTAGGGTGTGTGTGTGTTGGCGGGGGATGTGCCAGGATAAGGCGGGGGGGTTAGGTGCTGGTAAAGGATGGGGAACGTGCCGGCCTGAATAGACATTCTCATTAGGTGCCTTTTCTAAGAATAGGAGCACATGGCCAATGAATAATGGAGAGAACCTACGGGAGCTCATTTAGCAGGAAGGCATCATCAGACCCAAACCATAATCACCTCAGGGGAGAAGAGCACTAGGCGATCAGAAAGACCAACACAGAAATACAAATGAATGGAAAGACAAAGAGGGAAAGAAAGAAGGAAAGGAAAGAGAGATATAGATAGGACAATAAAGACAAGGAAAGAGGGATGGCAATAGAGTGACAGGGACTGATACAGATTTAGAGAAGAGAAAGGAAGAGAAGTATATGTGCAGGTATTTATGATGAACTGTCTATGACCCTGGTACAATACCACCAAATCTACTACAGATGCATTAGTTATGTATTATAAATGATGGACTATGCTAATTATTCTTCAGTGAGATACATCATTGGACTTTCAGTCTATTAGTAACAACTGCAACTATTACCTGACATACCAACAAGTCTCACCAGCACCTAGTAGCTGCTACAGTAGATGCTCTTGTGGCATAGTGTTCACACACACACACACACACACATAAACATTCTCCTCCAACAGTGACAGTTGCTTGTTCACACTCCTCCACCCACATAACATTTGGAGCCAATGACAGGCCGGTGGACTGCAATCACACACGGTCTTTTTCCACTCCCCTTCCAACTACAAACTCCTTGGCCCAAAAGGATCTGAAAGTGCCCACTGGTCTTCCTGTGATCTGGGATCTGCACTGTGCACCTGCCATGTTCCATCTTCCTGTTCCATGGCAACAGAGCTGGCCCAACAGTTCTAACAGATGCACTGCAATCCCTTCCTAATGCTACTCTGCTCTGAAAATAAATTTCACACTTTTATGAGATAAGAGTTGTGTTCGTTAGCATCTCAAAACGACACTAAGCAGAGCTCCCTGGCGGCTCAATTAGTGGCACAGGCCGAGTCGTTTTTTATTTTGTCTCTCTCTCTCTGTCTGTGTGTGTGTGTTGTGTGTGAGGACAGCTGGAGGGAACCAGCGCTGGCTGCAAGAGGACGTGGCGGTTAAAAGTCCCCGGGCCCTGGCACTGAGGTGAATGCCAAATGCTGCCAGTCCAGGCCAACTGCAGGGCATGTTAGCAGGCTCACATGACTTCAGTCGTTCACACATTCCGTCACCGAGGGGCCCTTTGTAAATGGCTCCTTTTGTACTGTTAATGAAATCACTTGGCATTTCCTCATATGAACATTTGTGCATGAATATTAAAAAGCTAGGTGTGTGTGTGTGTGTGTGTGAGAGAGAGACGGGTGGGGGGGGGGGGGGGGGGAGACAGAGAGAGAAAGAGAGAGAGCAAAAGCACCGCTTTGGTAGATTTGGGTCAAATGGAAGATATGCCAAGCTTCACACCACCATCTTCATACCTCCTGCCAGACTCTAATGTGCTCATAATCATGTGTTTTATATAGTCATTTTTGGTTCTGGTCTGTCATGCCAGATTTCCTGTGTTTAAATGTATGCATGAATAAATGTTATATGTCCAAACAGTCTCTTCCTTTCTCCAATAACCATACCGAATTAAATAATCTTGCTGTTGCCTTGTTACGAAAGTGTAGCCTTAATCTCAGCCTACCAGTTGAGTATCTAAAATTATGCAGTAGAAAGTGCTATGTGTGTAAACATAGGTGAACACACACACCCACACCTACAGACACAGACACACACACAGACATTAAATGTCACACATGCTAACCATTTCTGTGTTTACTTAACATGTTTCCATGTTGACATTCAAGTTAGTTTGCATTCCTTAATGCAATACACCCTTAATGTCAGATATAAATAAAAGCGCATGTACATTCTGTACCTGCACTCCATACGCACATATTCACACAAATGCCTGTGTGAAGACACACACAGCAACACATTTAGCCTATCTGCTAATAAGGGGCACCCATAATGACTGAGCAGACATGACATCCAGCCAGGTGCATCTTCACCTACCCTGCATCTGATAGGGAGTTTTTGGCAGAGAACACTGTGAATGGCTGAACAGTGGCGACAGTATGCATCCTGCCAACAGCATCTAGCCTACCTGCAGAGAAATGCACAAACAAGCATACAGGCACGGTGCACACACACACACGTTCATGTACATATTGATACACATACACACACACACAGTCATGCACATACACACACACACTCCATAACAGGCACGCAGATGGAGCTCATAGGTTATTAGTATATGTGTGGGTGTCTTTATCAGTGTTGGTGTGTTCATGTGTGGGTCTATGCATGCGTGTGTGTGCCTGTGTGTGCTTGTATCCATGTAGTTGTATCCAAGTATTATCATCTGTGTTGTGGGAGTGTGTGCGTGTGTGTGTGTGTGTGTGTGTGTGTGTGAAGCAAGGTGATCTGATTCTGAAGAGAGGGAGAGAGTAATAAATAGAGTGAGAACTCCTTTCACACCACCATCACAGACTGCTTCACCACCTCCTCCCTGGGGCCCAGCCATTTCTCCCTCGGAAAGGAATCATGTTCACCAGCAGCAGGGGGTGGGAATCACACCTCTGATATGGGAGTCTGGTGCAGACTCTCCTCAGTTTTCCAGGACATCAGAGGTGTCTGACATAGGCCCCGTCCACACGAAAACGGTCCCGTTTTTTGTTTTTGCAGGTTGAAAAAAATCCGCGTCCACACAAGAGCCGGAGCGAAAAATATCCGCGTCCTCACGACTACGGAACACGGAGTGAAAACGGTTAATACATATTCCACACCTATATGTGGCGCTGTAAACAGATACAGCCAGAGCCACTGGATACACCAACACCAGAGAGCGCTTGCGCGTAGGGTTCTTCCTCTTCTGTCTGCTTAGTTCAAACCGGGCAAACACAACAAGAAGATGATGGAGAATGCTCGCACGAGACTCGGTCTCTTGTATGGACGAACGATGAAGTGAAATTACTTCTGCGAGTAACCCTGGACTAACCAGCAGATACCAAGTGAATTTCGACTGGGAATCCTGCCAAACGGAATATACCGACATTATGTTGGCTTTTCGGCAGCAGTACACCACCATGGATGTATCTGTAGGGAAGGACTTACCTCACGACCCCAACACCATTACTAAACTGCAAATTAAAAAGTATCCGAAATAAATACAGCCATGCTGTAGACTCTGGACGTCGAAGTGTCCACGGACGTGTGGTCCTATGATTTTTTGAACTTTGTGAGGAACTCTGGGGTGGATCGCCAGCTACCACTGCAATTCCAGCGGGCATGGAAAGCGGAGATATGGTAGAACGAGATGCCACTACATCTAGTGACTCGCCATGTGCTTCGCCTTCCCCCGATTCTCCCGAAAGAACTGATTGTCTGCCTCCTAGTGTGGTAAAGGAACGCAAGCATTTGCTTCAGGTGAGTTTGATCATGATTTCCTTCTTGAAAACTAGCTAGCACAGTGTAACGTGTTAGCTCAGCTGCAATGATGCATGTTCTTTGTGTTGGTCATCTTGTTTAACATCGTGTTTGCCATGCGGCGATGTTGCATTCTAAAAATTGTTTACTTTGTTCACATAGGCAAGACTCGACAACCACAGAGGGGACCCACTGAAGCGAAAGGCTCCAACGGAAGCTGCGTTGCTTGAGGATCTGCAGCTGAAGAGAAGGATGGTGGACATCATGGAGGATTCAGAGAGGCACCACCGCGAAACCCTGCAGCTGGCCACTTCGAACCTTGCAGCTTTAACAAACACCATCAAGGATGGTTTTGAACTGCTGAGGACTATGATGGAACGGCAGCTGTCTCAAATGGCAGCTACTGCTACACAGGCCTATGGCCAATATGGCAGCATGTGCACACACATGCAAGGACCCATACCTCAGGGAACACCATCTTACTTGCACACACCACTTCATCCTGCACACACACACACAGAAGACACACACGTTCACATACCACCCACATGCACGACCCACTTCGAGCTATTCTTACAGACGAGCTCTGCTGCAGGAGGAAGACTTGGAAACTGTGTGTGATAGAATCCACAGAATGACATGACAGACATGACAAATATTAGTGCATAGCATTCATATCTGTCATCAGAGCATCCTGACTAACTGTGTGCTTGAAGGCTCTGCAGCGAGTGGTGAAAACTGTCAGAATCACAGGACTCCACTTCTGCCATGAGATGTCCATAGGAAAGATGTCTGCGGCGGGCACGCAGCATTCTGAAGGACACCTCTCATCCTGCCAACAAACTGTTTCAACTCCTCCCCTCCAGAAGCGCTACAGGAGCCTACAGACTAAAACCACCAGGTTCAGGAACAGCTTCTTCCCACTGCTGTCACACTACTGAACTCTGCCCCCCACTGAACCTCACACTTTGCTGCCATAGCTATGCTGCTATAGCCCTTGGACTGCACATCTGTACATCTGTATATACTCAATACATCTGTACATCTGTATATACTTAATATATCTGTACATAACTGTCTATAGCACATCTGTATGTACTTAATACATCTGTACATAACTATCTCTATAGCACATCTGTATATTGCCCTTACATTGAATCTCTATAGCACATCTGTATATTACCCTTACTATCTATTTACCTAACATGTATATTGCTCTTCTGACTATTTATTATTACTACTCTTATCTGTATATAATCTGCTCTTTACTGCTGTACATACTGCATACTGTATATACTGCACTTGCTGCTCTTTGCACTTCTGATTAGATGCCAAACTGCATTTCGTTACCTGTATTTATACATGTGTAATGACAATAAAGTTGAATCTAATCTAATCATCTGGGTCATTTTTAACCCATATACCACTATGTATCTGACATTATGACCAAGATGACTTGCTGCACACTCAAAACTCCTCAGTGCTCCAGGGTTTCAGAGGTGTCTGACATGTACTGCATAGAATGTCATGACAGATAAGACAGATATGAAAGTGCTATGTCTCTGCATAGCAGTTTCATTTGTGGGTCATCCTAAACTCCCGTTAAAATTTGTGATATTATGATCAAGATGACTTTAAGCTCAATTTATACTCTTCCTACCCTTCCCACTCTACGCAGACACACCCTCTCCAATATGCTGTCAGAGGGCTGACGGATAACTACCCGTCGAACTATCCGTCGAAATGACTCGGTCCCAACGGATAGAGGGAATGTGGTCAGCTTGCTTTGTTTTGATTCTTGCCATGGGTATGGTTAGGAACATGCTAGTTCACAGTGTAAGCTTTGTAAATAACCTCAGACGTTGCTTTGGATACAGTGGAAGGATTGAAGGATTCCCCTGTCCTGTGCCTATAAAATAGCGTTTTGAAATCAGTACTTCGTCAGCAGGCATTACTTTGTAGGCAGGTATGTGAGAAGTTCACGAGCTAAGAGTTCAGTTGGCTGGCAGAAAACTCGTATTTTGCTGGTAAATAAATAACTTGCAGCTTGGCTATTGAGAAGTGCTATCTCTCCATTAGTAACATTAACACGGTAGAAGACAAAGCCAAACAACTGTTTAATCATTGTATCGGTATCTGGGTAGACGAGTGCAACTCCAACCAGTGTCTGGTGGTCTGTTTTGGTGTACACGGTACACGAGCACATGTTGGACAACTGTGAAAGGTGAACCTCGCCGTGAATACAACTGCGTGTCTGCGTCTTGATGGATGCACCGCCATAAATTAGGCATAAGCCTACAGCACAGTTAAGCATGATGAATTGTGCTTGCGCACAATGTACAGCTAATAGGAAAGTTGCGTATCTCATCACTGTCCAGCAGGGGGAATAAGAGAGCTACTTTAGCTCTTGTTATAGCCTAACATGTCACACTTTTTTGTGAAAGATAGGCAAGCCTGCTTTGCTGACCGCTTGCTGATGCATTTCTTGGTTTTAAAGATGTGGTTTTGTTTGCCTGATAGTTACTGATATATGATCGTTGACTAAAAATCCTGAACTGGGCTATTGGCTGTTTTCCATGACCAAACAATACATAATCTGGACACTAGATGGCAGTATTGTAATGCATTTAATTCTTAGTGGCTGCACCAGCCTCCTGAACTACAGATGCAACTTTCTAATTTTTTTTTTGAGTGACCATATGAATTTGGAAATGAAATGATCATCATCGTGTATAAGAACAGGGTGATTTGCCTGCATTACCATAAATTTACAATGGTCATAGGTTAGACGGAAGTCCAAGGACAGAAATTAATTATTCACCAAGTGCTGAAATGATGTGGTGGGGTTCTGTATGTCTGTATTTGCAGGCCTGTGTGTGTATATTTGTGTTTGCACAAAAGTATGAAAGCATGTGGCAGTGTATATTTGTTTATGTGTGTGTGCGTGCATGCGGGCGAGAGATGAAGAGTTTGGAATAATCATTTATCAAAAGATTCAGCAAAATGGCACACTGCCATCCTGTTAGGCTGTTTTTTCTGTCACAAGTTCACTCCATTTTAACACTTGTTTATTGCCCTAATTAGCTGTTTGTATCTGTAGCTAATGTCAGCTAGTTTTCTTTTCTTTCTAATACACTGAACCCCACCTGACCTTCTATTTCACAAAAGTTTAACTTCTTAACAGGAATCTCTCACAAGGTCGCATCCTGAAAGGTCACAAATGTGATATGCCTTTGGAGCCATGTCTGGCATCATTTCTGGGAGCTCAACCGGTCAGTCTCAGACAAGTTGGTTATGTCGCCGTCGTCGTCGGGGCTGACATTTTCTCATGCTCCCCTAAGTCTGGCGGAATGCGGTGACCTAAAGGCAGGGTGAGAGCTGTGGGAGCCGGTAGCGGGGATCAGTGCCGCGCCAACATCAGAGGAGGATGGGGCACCTGCTGCGCTCTGCCCGCAACCATCCAAAGCACACGGATGGGCAGCAGATGACAGGGAGGCCAGTCAGCTTTTTCATACAAAGAGTCACAGATGCATGGGGAGGCAGGCGCACACACACACACACACACACATACAATCACTCCACTCTCTCTCACACACACACACGCTCTTTCTCTCTTCTCTGTCAATAATAATAAGCATGATGAATAAAATTAAGCAAGACCACAGACACAACACATGCCCAGAGTTAACTTGAATGGCCTTATAGACACATTAGACAGCTATTGACTTCATGCGTGCACGCACACACACACACACACACACACATGCTGCAGCCCTTTTAAGCACAAACGCAAACCCATCGACCTCTGGTGCTGCGACAGGCAGCCGCACAGACACAGACAGACAGTCAGTAAAACCACAGAACAAATCCCATATCTTATATCAGTGATAAAGCCCCCAGATATTCCCAGCATGGTGCGGAGATATTCAGCCACGTGTGACACACGTCTCCAGTTATTTCCCCAGCCCCTCTGGTGCCAGTAACCTACCAGTGACCATAAGGAAAAATAAAACTCTGTCAACGAATCTGGTGAATCTGGTGTCATATTCCCCCATTTAGACAAGTGCTATTGATGAACTTCAACCAAACACAGGAAGTTGCGGGAAGCATTCATGACATCATACACCGACAGCCATGTGTCATATGTTGTGTCATATGTAATGTACAGTACACAATGTAGTACTGTGCTATTATAATCTCTTATACTGTTGTTTTAGGATACAAGTATAACATTGTAGTGATGAGCAACTTGGGGATGCTAATGTCAGCCTAAACTGTATTCATCTACAGTTTCAAATTCAATGGCATCATTAGTAAAAAATAGGAAAAACAAGTATTAATTTATGTAAGCTATTATGAATATTATAGTCAGGAGACTAATATATCACTACACATTGTACAGTATCTGTATGTATACCTATGTAGCCGATGTGTTTAATTGTGACAATTTAAATTATGCTTGATTTGAACCAAAATATTACCCACATACTGTATATTAACCACTTTTTTTTATCCTGCTGATGCCTTTGATTCCTTTAAACAGTGACTCAGTTGTTTGGAGGCGACGGTAGGTGTTTCCGGTGGCGGTGTAGCCTAGGCAGGCTCAGGGGGATTACTGGAATATGTAGGACGCACAGCTGAGGAGAGAACAAGGTCTCCAGACATCACTGATCACAGTTGGCACTAGCTCTTTCACCACAAACACGCCGGCCAAAACAAGCGAGGCGTTAGACACTGGGCCATTCTGTGCAGCTGGGAATCCGTGGCGTGGCCTTTAAATTTAATTGAGATGTCACCTTAGGGGTTTGTAGCCTGTTTGCTAAGTCACTCACTGGTCGCAGAAACACCCGATGTTAAACTCATTCAGATAGTGTCAGGAAATTGTTAGCGTGAGACGCATTCACTACAGCTCTGACTAAGGAAGTAGGCTGCGAAAATGTGCTGACTGGCCTTGATGTGCTGATAACCAGCCAATTTAGTGCAAGAATGTCGAGACCCACCATAGAGATAATGCATAACTTCCTAAAAAGATGATTCTTTTAAGCCAAAACACGTTTCAAGTCTGATAACATGACAATGCAGGTGAAGTTTCCTTTTAAAGTGTGAGATGATGGAATGTGTACCATGAGAGATCTAGTTACCCTGCTGGCTGTGTAGGTGTCTCTGGCACTTAACAGCCTTGCTGAAGCTCAGGGTGGCACTTATTGAGAGCTTTCGGCCATCCAATTCTCTCCTCACTGGCGCCCATACGAAAGTGCCCGGCCTACATTTTCTCACAGCCAAGAGTTTACTTAGGGCTGGTTGAGTTTTTCCCGCAATCATTTTCAGCTCAAACGAGCCCAAACAGACTGCCTGTTGTGAAACCTCACTCTGGCTCACTCGTCGCTGGTGACAACAGATCAACCAACGCACACTAGAGGGCAACTTGAAACAATTAGCCACAGTGTCTGCACTCAAATAGAGTCAAGGGCAAGTTCAGCAATGGATGTGCCATGTTGAGGTTATGGGTTACCATATTCATCAGGACTACTCCAAATGCAGATTGACTGTTGAGGACTTGAGGGATCCCTGGCTAGTAAGACACTGGCCTCATAGGATTGACATTGGGGTCAGCTACATAAACATGCTTTCAAAACACCCAAGATGTTTTTGATTATATTAAAAGTTTAGAAAGTCCTTTTATACTCATAAGCTCATAAACTGTCATTGTAAAAAGTGACATCACCTGGTTGAGCTAATCAAGGTCCAAGCTGTTGCTGCACATAGACACCATCAATATCAACCTTGATGTCACTTTTTATCCAGAGAGTGTTGAGATGTAAACACAATGGTAGCTTACAAGTTCAAATGAAGGGATTTTCTGGGGGTTTTAATGAAAAAGATAGCATTTAGAGCGTTTTTAATTGCTGTTAAACATAGCTGATACCGACGTCAGTCCTATAAGGCCAACATGTCGTACCAGTCAGGGATCTTTTTACAAACTGGTATGCTGCTGTAGTTGGGATGAACCGATGATTAAAAGACTGAAAGGACACAGTAAGCATCCTGTAGAATTGATGTTGCAGGAGAAAAAAAACCCCAAATCATCAAGACATTAGATTTCACTTGTTGTTCCATTAAGATGCTTAAATGCAAATGAGTAGCATATTTTGACCTGTAGATGTGGGTGTGGTCCTAGGATGCTTATGGTAATAGGTACTACAGACTTGACCTTGTGCATAAGGGGATGTATGTTTACAGCTACTAATGAAATGGAGGAGACATGGGAGGATGTGGGATGCTTGCATATGACTGTGTGGCAAAGGTAGAGATAAGACTGTTGGATGTTGGTGAATGCAGAGTGACTGACAGCTGTCAATAATTTTTATGAGCTGAGCCTAATTTTTTTTTTTTACACTCACTTTTTAAACTCATATATATACAGAAATTGACTACATAGTTCAGCCATACGACAAAAACATTTTTTTTATTGAAAACTTTTATTACACCCTTCCAGTGAGTGAATTATGAAATGACAAATTATGAATATTTCACTTTATCTTCTAACTAATTAACTGAATTAATAAAAAAAAATGACACCTGACATATCAAGAGTATATTAAGAATAAGCTGTGTGTCCACTTTAGTGACAAATTCATAAATATATTAAATATTTATTTCTCACTTCCTCCAGTTACTTTGACAAACATAGTCCAAAACAGGCTTAAAGTAAACTCAAAGAGCAAAGTCATTAAACACATTCTAAGCAGTAAGCAGTTTTGTAAGACAAATGGTAACAGGTTGAAGTCAGAGTGACTCCAGCATCTCTGAATGGTGAGGTTAAGTTGCATTTTAATTGCAATGAAGAATATCAACAGATGTTAGTACTGTAAATAGCCCAAGCACAATGTAAACAAAACACAGAGACTAAAAGACATTCTGTGGTCTTTAGAGCCAAGACACAGCCGGACCACAAACACACCCATCCACATGCAAGCACACACACACACGCATGCGCACACACAGACACGCACGCGCACACACACACTTCCACAAATGTACACACCCAAATTTACACGTATACAACATTAGACACTTTCAAAAATGAACACACAAATAATTCTACCTATCTATCTGTACATGTGCAACTCCAATAAATCACACAACACAAGCTCTGTTCTAGAGCGTTCACTAACTGTGACAACATGGCACTAACTGAGACTGACAATGTACTGTCAATCAAAAACAATATGAAGTCTCTGTCAACCTTATTGGGAGTCAATATGAGTTCCACAGCTTCATCGCTGAATGCCTATGAGAAGTAATTTGAGGAAATAAAGATAAAAAACAAAAACAAATAAATAAAATGAAATGCTCTTTGGAAATGTCACAATGGTGTCTCTACTGCAATTATACACTTTTGTATGCTCTAAAGACACGCCCACCACCTCCTGAGCTGTATTCATTAGAATACTGTCACTAGCTTGGGAAAATTCATGAGTCACCGGATCCTGTCGGCCATCTTCCCTCCCGCTATATAATGATGACAAGTCACAGTAAGTCAATCCGAACACACGGTCACACAGACACAACAAGCCTAAATTGTAAAGTTCCCAGGGAGAGGTGGGGAGAGCAACTTGTTTTTGCAGCTATTAGCTACTCCTAGCTTAAACATATGGGCATGTGAAATGTAGCAAGGCTGGATAACAACTAAAAAACACATTAGTAAATTTGTGGTGTCTTATTGCAGGACTGAGTTACAAATCAGTATATTTACGAGGCTTGTAAACCACTCTAGTGAGACATATCCTCATATATTATCACATTGTTTAAAACAAACCGTGCTGAAGACACATTTAGATTCTGAGGATAGTCAAGAAACTGAAAGAGAGATGGGCTAGAAGAAAATTGGCACTCACACTTACAAGGCTGTTCATATACTGTACATTTTCAAATATTATATAGGCACTGTTCGCCTCTCCTTTATAGAAACTCAGACTGTACAAAGGAAACTCACATATCACATCAAAGGAATATAGGGTCAGAAACTGCCCAAAAAGAACATATTTATAGTTAAGTTTATATATGATTTATAGACGTAATAGTCAAGTTAGCGGCAGAACCTGACGTACTGATAGGGATTTGAAAGAAGCTGAGGTACCTCCATACACAGAGCAGAGCATGAGACGCTTGTTAAGGTAAGCAGGCTATAAAGGCACTTTTAATAAGCCCTGCTTATACTGTAATACACACAGATTTAAAATATAAAAAAACATGAAGTACAATTTTCAGTTCAAAACAAGTCCCCTCTGTAAATCATCTAATATGTCTCTCAGGTGGCCAATACGTTATTCCTAACAAACCTTTTTATCTATTTCAAACATGTATTTTCTAAAAATGCTTAAAACATCACCTTGTGGCACCATGGAATGGTTTTATAATGTACATGAAATGAAAGCAGGGACACATTATGACACAAAGTGCTGAAAGGCAGTTTATCATGTAAGGTCCCTCTCTGTTGACCAGTGAACCTCTGAACGCTGGAATGGTTGTAACACTCCGACAGGTGTGTCATGTTATGCTGAAATACTCTGGGGATGCTGTACGGGGCGAGTTAGGAGGTGCTGCTCCTCTTGCGAGTTCTGGGCTTCCTGTACATGATCTCCTCTTCCTGGTCACTCTCACAGTCACGCTCAAACATGGCCACCGTGCGCTCCACAATCCCAGGCAGAGGCCCTGCCTGTGAAACACACACACACACACACACACACACACACACAAACACACACACCCACATACAAACACACATGCACTGTCACCTGATCTGAATGCAAGAGTTTAGGCAAGATCTTGCATTATTTTTTGTCAGATGCTATTTGTACCCGGATGTATATAGCATGGAATAGCAGAGAAGCACCTGGGTGTCTGTAGCAAACTATGCTATTTACACCCAAGCATACCATATGTATAGAAACAGCATCAGAGTCTTAATCTGCTTTCTGAAGTAGAAAGTGGCGGTGCTTCCTTATGAGTCCAAGCTGAGTCTGCTACTGACCAGGCATCACAGCAATATAATGTGGTTGTAGACTAATGTAATTTTCATGTCCAAAGTACTGTATTCTTATACCTTTATTACAAAGTGATAAATCTGTCCCACACCAAATTGGGACAGAGCTTCCATGTTAGTGCCCTCTGTGGAGGAAGCTACCCCTGTACATCTGGTATCAACCTTTTTAAGGCCTATGCATAACACACCTAAAACACACCTTTTCAGCAAGGACTTTAGGTCTCAAACCCCTCCCTCCAAATATATCTTGAAAGGCAAAATATTAAACCACTTGATTGTTGTTACTATCGTGCATCATTAGTGAGATTGAAATTTCATCCATTGATATTAGTAGGCCTATACCATGGACACATATTTCTTCTGTCAAAGTTGACATTCCAGTTACAGTTACAGTTACAACTACAGTTGTAATTTGGGTTTGGAGTATTTCCCTTATTACCTTTAAAGTTAAACATAACTGTACTATTAAAAAGATTACTCTTAAAAATATTAAGTAAACACAACAAAGCCCTCTCTATTGAGGCTGGATTTGAACCCATGACTCTCTGCATTACATGCACCCTCTTTATCTACTAGGCTACCAAAAATCTGATTCCAACTGGAGAGGTTAGCAATTTTCCTTCGCTTTTGTGCGCTGCTAGACAACCAATTGTTTCTGTCAATGTTGCCATCCATTATTAACAAACTAAATACTGTATGCATTCACTGAATGAAGATTAGACAACACCAGATTTCTCCACTGTAGATGTTATGAAGAATAGCCTTTTCTTGCAAAGCCTGTTCCACAGACAAATCACACGATCACAGTATTTTTTGTTATCACAACATACTAGTTCACCTAAGACAAAATTTAACGACACGATGAGAAGGCCTGTTACTGGAGGAGGGTAAAACAACGAACCAAACAAACTTTCCAGATCTCCTAGAACATCAATGGCAGTGAATTTAACTGAAATATAAAGTGATCAGGTAGGATGTCTGGCTCCAAAGACTGAAGTGGCATGACTGAGGACTGAGTAAATTAGATGAATCTCTGGCTAGTTTCTGCCACACTTAATTAGTGGATTCTCTGAAGGACTTTTACCTTCAAAAATTCCCTGAAAAGAGTACAAACATAGTGAACACACTGAGGCGCAAGTATACTGAGACAGTATTGGAAAAGAAAGGGAGAGCTGTTGTAGGGTACCCACCTGCCGTCTGGGCTGACCTTTCCTCATCATTCGAGTCAGGTGATTGCAAAGAGCCACAATCCTGAAGGACAACTGAACACAACACACAGAAGATCAGAGCCAGGTCCCTCTTACAGTGGTGTCCAGCAAACCGTTTACTGTATTTGGTAAAAACTTTTTTTCTGAAATTACAATACTAATACTTACAAATAGGAGTATGATCAAAGTGGAACTAATAATGATGTAAAATACAACATGTGTTTGATTAAAACTCAGATAACTGAATGACCTGGCAACAGACTGGGCCTGTGACAGAGTCCCATGATACTTTTGTCATTGCTATGGTTTCATGTACTTTGTCACACATCCACATTTTCACCATGGTTTCATGAACTAGTGATACAATGAGCATCACCATGGTTTCATGGGCTCTTTGATGGAGAGCCATCCTTGCTCTCGGTTTCATGGATTCTGTGATTAGTCACCACGATACAATGGTGTCACTATGGTTTCATCACCTCTGTGACAGAGTGCCATGTCTATGGTTGCATATGTAGTTTGACTGCTGGTTGATAACTGTGCTTGAGGCCAGGTGGAAGTCACTGCTCTCTTTCTTTGCTAAAGGCTCTAGATGACCATAAGGAACAGCAATCTAAGTAAATCATGATATTAAATAAACATCACGGCGTCAAGGTCTCCATCTTTCTGTCTCTGTCTAACCTCATCCTGTCCTGCTCCTTAATAATTTATAGGTTACCTTCCATCTGCGTCGTGCATATAATCTTCTGAAGTTCTCCAGGTTGACCACGGACTGTCTGCGCACCATGGCTTGTCTAGGAGTCTCTGGCTGTAAGAGTTCACATCAAAATGTGAAATGCATATAGTCATCAAAAATTATAAAATGAAATTGTTGTTATTCTCTTTATATGTAATGCAGATTACATCTCTCTTTCTTCATTTTACAGTGAATTTATTTAATGTGGTGTAATTCCATTAAAGAGGCTGCACTGAATTGCTTACAGTGAAAACCGTTGTTTTTTTATTTCCCTTTGAAAACAGTGATGTCAGTATAACTGCAATTGCCAAAAAACAATAAAACGATATATTTCAAAAAATGATATATTTCAATACTGTATTGCTGTTGTATTACCGTGTATCTAAAATATCACGCAGCACAGAAGAAAAATGTTTGTGTGGGTGTGTAACCCTAGATAAGATTCAGCACAAACCATAACATGTCAATTTTTCACTGCACTAAAAGGGCAATTAAAGCGTGACCTGACACACATGGCTCAAACACCGATCAAACATCCGCAGCAGAATACAACACAGTACAATACAGTACACTAGACAATACAATGCAAATGAGAGAAGCCTTTATTTGGATAGCCCATAATAGATACTTTACAAAATGTCTATCATTTATAAGACACAATATCTGCAAACTAAAAGCACACACACACACACACACACACACACACACACACACACATTTTACCTTAACCTTTGACCTACATCTAATACCACATGTAAGCCTATTTGTATTTCTTAGTGTCTAGACTAGAAAATCGGCTATCCAAATAAAAAGAGACCCAACATAACCTATCATACTAACAGAATGGAGATCATTTTGTGACCAAAGCTGTCTTTACTTTCCACTCCTGATCGGAGAAATTACCTTTTTGACCAAAGAAAGTGCTTTGGGCACATATCTGCTGACAAAAGATTTCATAAATCTCTCTTTTAGATTTAAAAAAAACAAACAAACAAAAAAAAACTAATGAAAAATCGTCATGTCCTAAAGAGCAATTAAATAGAAAAATGTACGTTACAGTATAGCAAGACTTTGTTTAAAATGTGCTTTCATATCAGATATAAATTAAAGCGATATTCAACCTATAGCCCTGTTGTTTGAGGTCACCTAGTGCTATAGGTAGGAAAAAGAACAAGAAAGCCTGTCATTAAAATGACACGACATGAACATTACTGACACTTTATTAATATTTATGACTGTTGTCATGAAGTGACATTTGGTTTTCTAATGTCTGCACCCCAGTCAACTTTACATTATAATAACCAAATGACACTTAATGACAAGAGTCATGAACATCAAAAAAGTGTCATCAATGTTCATGATGCGTGTCATGTCATGCTAATGACAGGATCATGTTCCTCTTATGTAGACACAACAAAAATAACACTCTAAGTATCAACAAGTATTTAAATATCAATTGTTGAAATATCTTGTTTTATATAGACATGATGGCCTCACAACACAATGAATAGTGCCATTATTGCTACTTACATTCAATCCTACAAATACATATGTACCATGTAAGTGAACTTGCCATGCAGTTAATGACCTATAGTGTTTTCCTCAACATCCATTTACAATGAAACAATGAAATTCCAGGAGAAAACCACCTTGGCTGTACTAAGGGAACTGATGTGCTTCCATTGCTATGCTACAGGTCTGCACATTTGGCTGTACTAAGGGCATGTTTCTATTGCCATTCTAGAGGTCTGCATGCGTGCATCCATCAGTCAGTCTCAGTGAGATCTGGTCCGGTCTCAGAGCGGAACTCTGCCCCACAGATGTGGCTCAGCAGCTCCTTCAGCGCATTGTTCACATCGCTGCCAAAGGGCACGTGGTTACCCCCGGCATCGCCATGGAGGCTCAACACCACGACCTCACGCATCCAGCAGAGTTCTGAGGTGAGCTCCTCGCGGAGGGTGCTCAGGTGCGTCTGCCGCTCCAGGTAGCGCTGGCTGATGTTGTGGAGGGTAGAGTCGGTGGCGAGCAGGTCCTGGTGGAGGCCGCGTCGCGTGGCCTCGGCCTTGCGCAGCTCGTAGCGGGCACGGGACAGCTCCTGCCGCACGCCCTCCCCGCTCTCTCGGAGCCAGGTCTCACGCTGACCGTAGGTGGACAACAGCGCCTCCACGTCACCCTGCAGGGCCTCTCGTCGCTCCCTCACGCCCGCCACACCCACCTCCATCAGGGCGATGTCATCCAGTGCTCGGGCGAAGCGCTCCACGTCAGCATAGGTGTGATTGGGCGGAACGCTTGCGTGTGATTGCACGGTGTACTCCTTCAGGCGTTTAGTCTTCAACTGCCGAGCCTCTGGCTCTGCCTCCGTCTTACGCCGCGCCCCGGGGGCGGAGCTCTCCTCCACCACTGCTGCGCATTGGTGGGACTTTTAAATAGAAGGGAGGAACAGCCAATCAGATCCAGAGGTTTGGAAGGAAGGTTGGGTTATAGTGCTGGCACACGTGGATCCAAAAGCACACACACAAATGCTGTGGGAAGGTTAATAGATTGATCACACAGTTTCCACAGGTTCCTGTAACCGATGTCAGTTTTTGTCCATTCTTCTATCCTTGGTTCACTGTTAATTGTTGTGAGTGATCGCCATCAAACATAACTTGTGAGTGGTGTCCATAAACATGTGAGTGATCTCCACTGTATAAATCCACACTTGTCTCATGCAATGCAACATGAATATATTGCTTGCATGAATGGTGTCCAAGATCAAATCACACAGTTAAAATCACGCAGTGCAAAATACTTAACAGATGCAATCCAGTGTGAGGGTGACAAAGGTGAGGTCAGGTGATTTCCATTTTGCCCACATGCTTTTGAAACCCCAGTTACACTTGTTTGTTGCTCTTTAAGATTTTCCAGTTTACATGAGTATACAGCCTACATGGAATCTGACTTAAAACTCAGGGTACTTTTTAAAAACCTTCACATGCCATCAATTCCATGTGTGAATGAAAATGCTAAGTAGAAGGAATTTGGTTTGGTTGTGACCCCATTCAAAAGGTTGACGTAGAATCTCAACGTCAGCTTTTGAAAGCTTTAAAAATTTCACTCCAGTAGTTTAGTTAGATTTTGTTCTATATCCATTTAAGATTTAGGCATAAATGTCTACAGCAACAGTTTTGCCTTGAGTACTGCTTTTCTGTCATCTCAGATGTGATGCATCAGATGTGTTGCATCTCTGTGGTTCACATGTCACATTTACATTTATGCATTTAGCAGACGCTTTTATCCAAAGCGACTTACAACTCTCTGTGGTCTAATGAACACCCCCACACAACCTCAGAGTGACAAACAAACATGTCTGCAAACAGGGCTTTTAGTTTCAAGATCCCTCAGACAGTGAAGTAGCATGTCAAAATACACTCGTCTCCAGCAGCATGCTTTTAGAGAATGCCTTATGAACTCAGCAATTACCTTGATCCAGGGGTGATTGAGAGCATCCTGAATGGTCATTCTTTTCCTGCAATGCAAGCAGACACAACCACACACACGCACACACAAAACACTTAGGTTAGGTTAGGAGGGAGTGAACCAAAGAGACCACACCAAGGTATTAGGGGTCAATACTCTGAGTTTTCACACTAACACATTTAAAAAATACCAATTATATGTCAACTGCAAAACAATTCAGGCCATGTTTTTGATGTCAAACCAAAGGAAGGGGAACTCCATCTCCACCTTCGCTATCAGCACAGAAAAAGTGTGTGGTCTTGCCAATCAGTAAAAAAATCAAGGGGGGAGGGGGGTTGCACCACGACATGTTCTGAGAATTGTATTTGCCTTTTGCACAATCAGCTGCCAAACAACATGTTTGAGCTGGCCCAGCTTCCAGGCAGTCTGGACTAGTGGGATGTTGAAATGCAGATGTGCTTTGGCACTCGTTCCCTTGGCTCTCTCTCTCCTTACTCTTCACCTCCATAAAGATGAGGTTGGAGAATGTATGCACCCATGTATCCTTATACTGACCAGTTTTAATGCCCCCAATGAATCCTTAATGCGGAGTTTTGGGAACCATTAAAACAGAAATTAAGAATTACAATCAACTATTAATTATTCACCTGGAAAAGCCAGATCCACTGTTTATACATTCATAAATCAGAATCTCAAATATTCTAAAGGTAGCACTAGCGATAAGTATTGTTCCTATCAGCCATCTGAAGGAAAAAGCTTCGGAAAGAGTCCTTACAAAGTGTTGGTGACATGTAGGTGTATTGTGTAGGTCTACACAGCAGGACTCCTCACCTGGTGTCCTTGACCAGTAGCTGTTTGATGAAGCTCTTGGCCAGTTCACTGGTGCTACCAAAGAACTCTTCGTCAAATTCATAATTCATAGCCGAGATGTTGGCCAGTGTCTCTTGCTTGGTCTCCCCCAAGAATGGAGATGCTCCACTTAGTCTGCAGGGGAGGGGGAGAGAGAGAGAGAGAGAGAGAGAGGAGAGAGAACGCCCACTCAGATCACACTTCAAGCTGCTTCGTCTGACACACAGCATTCACACATACTCCTGAGGAGTGAAAAATAGCAATCACCACACATTACACACACTCTTCACTCTTCTCTCCCAATGACACTTACAGGATGTAGGTGATGACTCCTATGCTCCTGTGTGAGAGAGACAGAGTGGTAGCAAGAAAGGGGGGGGGGGTAGGAAGGGAAGGAAAGAAGAAGGGGCAGAGAGAGGATAAGGGAAACAAATGGAGGTAGAGTAGGTGAAAGAGAGAGAGAGAGAGAGAGGGGAGAAAATCAAGGTTAACCTGTTGAAACATCTGACGCCTACTGAAGGCAAAAGCACGTGAGTGGATGGTAACTAGGGGTTCTCACCACATATCGGCCTCTAATCCCAGGGGCTCGTAGTTGACTATCTCTGGAGCTGCAAATAGAACAGACATCAGAAGAAGCCCTTCATCGGCCACTTACACACAACAAACTACAAAGGGCAAACTACAGGGGCCGCACAAATATGGTGAAAGGCAAGGTGGAAGGCTTTCTATGTAACCATGCCCTAACAGGCCAATAGAGGATTATACCTGCGTGTGTGTGTGTTTGTGTATGTGTATGTACACATGTGTATGTGTGTGTTTGTGTATGTGTGTGTGATTTCAATAGGTCAAATGTGCGATACGCATACTTAAATATCAAAATAAACACTTTAAAACTAATTTGAATAGGGTAACACATGAGTTTTCACCATGTTAAATTGTTGTACTAATGGTAATATGACAGTACTACAACTGATGGTGGTGCTTGACAGGAATAATCATTTGACATACCAACAAATTCTGGGGTCCCAAAAATATTCTTAAACTCTGCACCATCTTCTATCTTGTGTGCCAGGCCAAAATCAATCAGTTTGATCCGTGGTAGAGGAACCTTGTTGCTCAGCAGCATTATATTTTCAGGCTGAAGAAAAAAAAAATGAAAGCAATGTAATTCTATGCAAACCTTGTCCTAGCCTTCTCATGCAAACACATTTAGATTACAACCACACCCGATCATTTTGTAACCAAATGGACATGTCACAAGCGCTGGGACATCAGCAGTGACAAGACCTCGTTTCATTCATCACACACTTGCCTTGAGGCGGCTCTCGACTTATGTCTCTAAATGTCACACGTGCAGAGACAGACGCAAATACATAATGTGAGGGTCTGTCAGTGAGTTGCTCCTTTCTTTGGGAGACACAAGCTCTCTGTAGTAGAAGCTCTCTTGCTTTCAGGGGGATTGGTCCACTCCGTGTCTCAGAAACGAGGCCACGAGGGAAACGTGATTTGCAGAGGTTACTGGGCACCCTTGACTCTGGACATGAATGTGAGGATAGTGTGTGTGTGTGAGTGTGAGTGTGAGAGTGTGTGTGTGTGTGTGGGGGGGGGTGTCTCCCTTGCTCAACAAAAACAGGATGAAGATTATCTAGGGTGTCAGAGGTGGTGTGTGTGTGTGTGTGTGTGTGTGTGTGTGTGTGTGTGAGACAAGCCTCTGCCTCCCTGACTCGTGCGGAGGAGATAGCCTTTCTGGAGCTCGGCCAGGACGCCGAGGGCAGGCATGTGAGACTCGTCTACACTCGACTGATAAACACGTCCCGCTCCAGGCTCGCCGCGCCCTGACACAGGCCACCCTTAAGCCTTCCCAATGCTACACACAGAGCTCCACTTATGCTATACACAGACAGAGATCCACTGACACTAGTCACTTTCACCAGCACCACACACACACACACTCAAATCCACTGAGACTATGGGCTTTCACCAGTGTAACACACACCGAGCGACGGCATTGTGTTACAGTCACAAACTAGCCTCCATCACCTGAGACTCTGTTAGACCAGTGGAAATGTTTTCAGATTGACACTGTCAATGGGATTCTCCTGCAAATACTTTTGCTTTCCTATGGGGCTGTTCAGACAGCCCTTTTTTCACTTCTAAAATATTCTCGAGTAGTGAGCAACAAAACATGTGAGGCTGAAATAAAACGTGATCTCAAAAGTTGAACTATTTTGAACTACTGTGATACTGTGATGCTGTGTGTCCAAACTGCGTAACTTTGAGCGCCTCACATTTTTAGGCACTTCTTCTTCAGTTTGCCCCTTGCTCACATTCAATGCAAGGCATGCAGCAATGGTCCTGTCACGTTGTGTCATAAGGACAGTTAAACAGTTAAAACAATTGAATACTACTGCCTGGAAGTGAAAACTGTGTGTCGGTCTGGACTTCTCTCTGAGGCCCCCCTCACATCCATAACCACGCACAAACTGTCGCTGATGTGGGACTCCAGGTGTTGCTATGCAACCTGACAGTAAGGGCATCATGCCCTATTGGAAAGGCCTGTTTTTTTAAAAAAGGCCACAAGAGCCTGGCTGCTTTGGAGACACGATCAGCTACCATGGCAACCAAGCTTTTCTATCAACGTGCACAACACTTCCTGCTGCCTTTTAAGGACGGAGTTTAGAGAGCATGAGGGGGAGGGGGGGGGGGTGGAAAGAGAGACAGAGAGAGAGAGGACGAGAGACTGAGAAATGAGAGAACAAGTCAATGAGAGAGAAAGGGAGGCAGATTGACAGACAATGATATACTGGAAAAAGATAAGAGAAAAAACAGGGTGGACACTGTGAGGGAGGGAGACACAGACAGATAGACACAGAGAAATAGAGCAAAAGGGAGTGTGAACATACCTTGAGGTCAAAGTGCACAATGCTTTTAGAGTGGAGGTACTGAACGCCGTCTAGGATCTGTTTGATGAACTCTGTGGCCTCCTCCTCACTCAAAGACTCCTTCTGGGCCAGGAAGTCAAAGAGCTCCCCGCCTGACACCCTGCAAACACACATACACACACACACCTGATTAAAATGACAAGATAACAATGTAATTACTGTACAAGCACAACAGATGCACATGTTCACACACACACACACACACACACACACACGCACACGCACGCACAAACACACATACCTGATTAAGATTTCAAGTTAGCAACATAATAACTGCCCACATACACACACACACACACACACACACACACACACACACACACACACACACACACACACACACACATACATGTGCATGGTACACATGGTAAACTAAATTGTAATAGGGAGAAGGGCAACACACTTGCAGCTGTAGCCCTGTGGTCTTGCCAAATGCAGCCATGATAACTTCACAGCTGGTGAGCCGCCGATACTAAGTCACGCAACAGCCTTTGTAGGAAATATATTTATTACCCTGTCAGTCAACATGGCTCTTGGATAATTATCATCACTGATTCATATCCTTCAGCTTATACCCTAATCCACATGTACTAGTTAGAGTTTAAGACACTGAGGTAAAATACAAAGATTCAGTGACTGTTGAGGGAGCTCAGAAGCAATGATAACAAACTGGAACTATGGGGCTTTAACAGCTCTTAAAGGAGAAATCCAGCGTTAAATCCGAGTGCTGTCAGAGGGAAAACACTAACTGAATGGGGCACAGTGACTTACATTCATTTTCATTTTCCTTTGTTCTACTCAGTTAACGTTATCTGCCGATTTGTTATTTGGTCTAAGTTGTACTAAATTATTTGTTCCAGTAACCTGGAACAACAGGTTAATGGATTGATTAACACCAGATTTTTCCTGTAACACAATACTTTTACAGCACATGTTGAACACACTGCACACACTCAGTTAAAACCAAATGAGAGAACTGCAAACATACATTGTGCAAATGGCACACACACACACACACACACAAACAAACACACAGATGACTCAGCTAAGTGCATGGCACATATGTGGGCTCCATGTGGCCTTTGGCTACTGTGCCACAGCCTGAGGGACAGTCTCTCTGGAAACAAAGCCACACTGATAACACCCCCTACTCTCGCCTGCACCCCGCCTAAAACAAACTCATGTAAATACAGCCCCCTCGCTGAGGCTCCTCCAGCATCAGATAACAGGTCTAATGACGCAAACTCTAACTCAAACACACACACACACACACACACACACACACACACACACACACACACACGTACGCATGCACGCACGCCCACGCCCGCGCCCGCACACACACACACACACACACACACACACACACACACACACACCACACTCACACTCACACTCACACTCACACTCACACTCACACTCACACACACACACACACACACAGATAATCATTAGGACAGGTCGGTTGTTGAGGAAATACTTGTTGCACACACCAACACTGATGTATTTGTGTCACAGCAGTCAAGGATGACTGCTAAGATTGCCTTTAGAATAAGGAACAATGGGGGGGAGGGACTTCAGTATATTTCACCAGCCAATGGCCTTTAAGATGAAGAACTGGACCTCCCTCTGTGTCTGACATGGTGCACTATGGCATAACTTAAGCTTGAACTTCCCATTCAAATCACAGCCACAGCTATAGTTGCAGGGGTCAAAGCTTTTAACCTGCCTACCTAATAAGTGTGTGTCTATGTCTGTGTGTGTATTTGTGTGTGTGTGTGTGTGTCACTAACGGTAGGATGTTAAACAGGAAGTAATGCCGAGGAGGGTGAGCATCTCTACAGCCAAGATAACTAAAAATTTGAACAAAAATACACCTTTGGTTAATCCCCCTCTCTTCTCTCTAATTGTTCTCTATCTGTCCCTCTATCAGATAAACACAGGCACTCAGGAAGTACCTTTATAACACACACACCACACACACACACACACACACACACCACACACACACACACACACACACACCTTATCCATTTGATTCTGCTTTACAAGTCAAGAGTCACGAGGAATCACATTTTCTTAATAGTCCAACAGATTAAAACAGCTCAACAATCCACTACGAATTTTACAAGTTCATGGGTACAGGTTCTCTCTCTCTCTCACACACACACACACACACACACACACACACACACACACACACACACACACACACACACACACAAACCTTCCTCGCTCCATAATTCCTCTAATACATTAATGCCATGCTCCTTATAAACCAATTTCCTCTCCAAATGAATCTCCTTCCTTTAGCTCATGTGATCTGGTGATGCCACAAGACATGATCCCATCTATCGGACTGGCTTCAGGAATGGCCAAGTGGCTCCAGTCTCTCTGACCATGACACATGGAGAACAGACCTATTTCAGCAAACCACATCTGTGTGGCCAGTATGTCTGTATGTGCTTGTGTGTGTACCTGTGTATGTCTGTGTGTGAGTGTGTGTTGGTGGTTGTGTATGTCTGTGTGCGTGCCTGTATATTTACTGTATGTGTGCATGTGCTTCTGATGTGTGTGTGCCTGTATATGACTGTGTGTGAGTGTGGCGTGTGGTATGTGCATGTGTGTGTGTGTGTGTGTGTGGGGGGGGGGTGCCTGTGTGTTTGTGTGTGTGTTTGTCTGTGTCTGTGTGTGTTTGTACATATGTGCATGTGTGCTACTAAGTGGTGCTGGTTAAATGGTTGGATTTTCTTCACTTAGCACAGGCTGTACAGCTGACCGCTGTGGACAAGGCCTGCCCTTTCACCGCAGGCCTTCATTCAATTCGGTTCCTTCAATTAGTCCTAATTGGGCCTCCATGCTTGGCTGCACGTGCACACAGACACACGCACACACACACACACACAGCAGATCCCAACAGGGGCCTCTCACCCCCCTCTTTCTCTGTCTCTACCTCTTTCTTTCTCCCTCTCTCTCATCCCACCCTCTCCAAAGTGCTGAAATTTCCTTCAGTGTCAAACACGTTGCCTATACACACACACACACGTAGACACACACACACACACACACACACCACACACACAGGCACAGAGAGAACAGAACAGACTGCCGGTGTGTGTGATCCCATTGCCCAGCATGGCTTTCATTCCCACTGCATAGTTCTCTCCTGAGCCACAGCAGGTCTGGCCCCAGTGAAGCATGGAGCCTAGTGGTGATATAATTGCTATACTCACACTGCTGAATGTCCTGTCCCATTTATTTCACTGGGCTATCTTGTGCTGGCTTGTAGCGCCGAAATGAGGGTTCTTACAGAGATGATTAGGCAAGCAACTGTTGTTCTACTGAGTCAATATGGCCAAAGTACACACTGAAAAGCCCAACAGTGGGCCTTATTATAGGATGGATACAATGAGAGGGAGTTGTCTACAAGTTGTTTAAGTGAAAGCATTAAAATTCATATTTTGAACTTTTCAATATTCTCTTATTAACGTAGTCTTTCACAAACCTATTCTGGGTATGTAAATAAATCTATATTGGCGTGCCAGCGCTGCATTGCATGAGGTGATGTATATCAGAGTGTAAGTGCTGCTCTTATCAAACTTGATTATGTGTGTGTGTGTGTGTGAGTGTGTGTGCGTGCATTTGTGTGTGTGTGTGTGCAAGCGTGGATGTGTTTGTGTGTGTGTGTATATGTGTGTGCATGCGTGGATGTGTTTGTGTGTGTGTGTGTGTGTGTGTGTGTGTGTATTGCTTACTTACAATTCCAGAATAAGCACCACGTCGGTGCGGTTCTCGTAGATGTCGTGCAGCGTGATGATGTTGGGGTGCTGGATCTGCTGCAGGATGGTGACCTCACGCTCAATCTCCTCGCGCCTCACCCCGCGGCGGCTTGCCCGGCTCTGACGCTTCTTGATGAACTTGGCGGCGTACTCCACGCCCGTGCTCTTCTCCTTACAGCGCTTCACGATGGCAAACTGCCCACTGCGCCACAGAGAAAGCAAAAACACACATAAAACACACACACACGAGAGAAGGTTCTAGATCAGGGGTTCACAAACTTTAGTTGGCTGACGACTATTCATTTTGCTTGCAGTTAACATTAATGCTTAAGGAAAGTGTTTTTACAGATTAATTGTCAGGCTAATTGTCACCAGTGCTGGTGGGAGTCTGATCTGATCTCTAGTATTTTTCTCCCCATGAGACGAGTTTATACTTTGTGGCTAACTTTTTCATGGACCCTCTGGCAACGTGCTGTGGACCCCTGGGGGTCCCCGGACCCCAGTTTGAGAACCAATGTTCTAGATAAATCATATTAACCTGCTTTTAATCCTCTGAAAAGGCATCTATTTTGCTTGGGTAGTACGTCTTCTTATCCAATGCTAATGCAACAACAAGTGATATTCAATTCGAGCAAATTCATACACTTCATATTATTTATTGTTACAGAATATTATTTAATGTTACAGAATATTAAATATTCTGACATTTCAACAATTATGACAATATCAACAACAATTTCACTTCAACACACAATTGTAGCCAAAATGCAGCATGCAGTGCTGAATTCAGTGAATTCTGCAAGGTTTGTCTGCGTCACACAGCCCTGATTGAGCAAGCTGTGAACTTGGTGAGGGAACAACACTGCCCAACACAAGCCAACACACCCCGTCACATACAACACTGTATGTACTCTTTACCTCCAGCAAAGCTCATGAAAAAAATGCTTAATGTACCAGGATGAATAAGTAATCATTTTCCCACATCCCTAACCTGAGTCACGCTAAACCACAATTTAATGACCAATAACCACGGACCCATTCTCTAAAGCACACATAATACTGGAACAGACTGGCCTCCACTACCAGCCAATCAAAGTCGGGGCTTTCAGGGAAGCCGAGAGGCATCTTTCTGCAACGTGACGCGCTTGCTGCACATCCCAAAAAACGTCCTCATTTCCTCTGGGGCTGATGAAGAACCCGAGGCTCTGTTTGGGTTTGAGATTTGAAATGCCTTTGCTATTGGACAGAAGCATCAGTGAGGAAAAGCACGGAAACCGATACAGGCTTCACCCATCTCAGCTCCCATCAGTATCACAGGACGAACCAGGAATTAGAACCCAATAAAGCAGGTATTAAAAGACTTGCATTAGTAGGCATATGAGGCTCCATGAGCATTTAATCTAAAGTAATTCAGGGAGACGTCTGTCTGTCTGTCTGTCTCTGGGTGCAGAGACAAAATGTCTCTTCCCAAAGGCAGAGTTAGGGGCAGAGAGAGAGAGAGAGGAAATCCAGCCAATGTCAGGCTTGGCACTGTGGTATGGGGGTGAGGTTGGCACAAGACCCATGAAATAAAAGGACACCCTCAAATGAAAAACAAAGCAAGAAGAAGTGCCCTTCCCATAGAAAGAAAGAAGTGAAGGGGGTGTTGTGAGAGCTAAGAAAAAAGAAAAAAATAAATAAAATAAACACACTAAGAAGAAACAAAGAAATAATGCAGCATGAAGAAAGCCCTTCCTGTAGAGAGAAAGCAGTGAGTGTGAAGGAATGCCTCGCTCCCACTCAGAACTTCTGTGGCAGTCAGGTCAGCTCTGATCTGCTACGGCTCTGGTCCAGTCCGCTCCCGCGGTCAGTCATGCCAACTCTCTCCTCTGCCTGGGCCCAAATTATGCCAAATATTTGTGAGTAGAGGAGAGCACTTCTCTGTCACCATACAGGGAATGCGATGTGTATGTCTATGTGAATGTGTGTTTGTGTGTGTGTGTGTGTGTGTGTGTGTGTGTGTGTCTTTTCCTGGACCTTTTCCTGTTTTTGTGTCCTAAGAACACTGCAAATAAACAGGAAAATAAGCTGCAGAAATTAATAAAATAAACTGCACAGCTTCCTCTGGAGTGGCTCTCAAATGGGTTTATTCCAAGTTTGCAAAGGACCCTTTTGCAAACTGGTGGCATCACAAAACTTGATATGAAATATCATGAATATCATTAAAAACACCCAGAACTCACAAAATACTCAAATGCAAAGATATTCAAGAGGTGCTATTAAAAGGGTGCTTCTATTCATCGTGCCCATAAATCTATTCACACATACAGTACTATCAACTGTATGCTCATACCCAACTGAGAGACATACTCGGTGACACAACAGTGTCTGTTTCACAAAAACAACACATCCACCACGCCCCATAGAGACACATTCTATAGTTACACGTGTCTGTCTCATGGGTGTTATGTTGTCTGTAAGTCACATGAGCTATGTGGCGATGGTCAGTGACAGGGGATATGCTATAGGATGTGTCTATTCAAACTGATAACATAGGCCACTCAAATGGAAGCAGTAATCCTGACGCACGGTGTTTGCCGACACACACTCAAGCAGGACACTGCTCAGATGGACGCTATCTCGGCTGACTAAGCATCCCAGAATGCACTGTGGCATGCCACCGGTGACCTGGTCATGGCGCTATCGCTTGGAGCGCCGCTGAGTCCGAGAGACGGACTCCACCGACACTCAAGCACGGCTGATAGCAGAGGGGGCAGTAAGAGGAGAGAGAGGAGGAGGTGGTGGAGAGGGGAAGAGAGTGAGAGAGACAAAGAAAGAGAGGGATAGAAAAATGGAGAGATTGAGAAAGGAAAAGGAGTGAGACAGAGAGAGAAAAAGATGTTCAACAAGAAAAAAATGAGAGAAAGAGAGAATAAAACAGAAGCTAAGAAAGAAAGAAAGCAAAATAGCAAAAAAGAGAAAAAGAGGCTGAAACTCAGAGCTGAAAAGACATGTATGGAGATCCAGAGAGAGGGAGAGAGGGAGAGGGTGATAGAATAAAATGTGGAGAGACAGAGGAAAGGAGGCAAACAGAGAGAGGAAGGCAAGGTGAATGAGAGATCGTGGGAGACAAACAAAACCCTGGTGAAATCCTTTCACACTATCGCACTTGGACAGGGGGTCACCCCATAGAAATGTGACCAGCGCCGGTGAGATCAGACTGCTGGGTGACTCAGTTTATTTTGAGGCTTCAGGGGATATAGACACACACATACACGCACACACACACAAATACACACACACACATACACAGACACACACATACACACACACACACACACACACACAAACTGCATTCAGCTGGGGCCCATTTGTTTTTTAAGAGGTGGCTATTTGTGTCAGTAGGCTCAGCGAGAGCCACAACACTCTGAATGGAAACACGTACGCAAAAAAAGCCCATCACACACATCACATCAGCATCAGCATGAGCACAGCAGAGTGTGTGTGTGTGTGTGTGTGTGTGTGTGTATGTGTGTGTGTGTGTGTGTGTGTGTGTGGGGAGGGGAGGGGGGGCAAGTGGATGTGACTCAGGCACTTCAAAGTAGGAGGCAGGGCAAAGACTCATACAGAGAGATGAGGAGGATAAAGATAGAGAGAGAAGAGAGGAAAAAAGAAAGAAAAGGATGGAGAGAGAGCAAGAGATGAGGAGAAAGTAAGAAAGAGGGAAAAGAAGGGAGAGGAGGAAAGAGGGAGAAGGGAGGAATGAGAGAGAGAAGAGGGAGAGAAAGAAAAAAGAAGAAAATACAGACAATGAGGAAGAGAGAGAAAGTGATAGAGAGAGAGATACAGTGAAAAGATAGGGAGAGAGGGAGGAAGGGGAGAGAGATGAAGAAGAAGAGAGAAAAAAGAGAAAGAGAAAATGAAGGAACATGGAGGAAATGTGTGCGTACCTGACATGCAGTGCGTAGGCAGTGTGTGTGTGTGTGTGTGTGTGTGTGTGTGTGTATCACCATGTGTGTATGAACATGAATGTATGTTTGCGTGTGTATGTGTGTGCGCATGTGTGCGTGTGTGTGTGTGTGTGTGCGCGCGCATGTGTGCGTGTGCTTTGCCAGACTTCCAGCATAGACATCCAGTGTGTAGGTAGGAGGAGTGGCAATGTATATGTGTGTACATGCATGTGTGCATGTGTGTGTGTGTGTGTGTGTGAGGGATGGTGAGCGTTCATCTGATTACAGACACATCATTTCCTGTGTTGTGCAGGAATCCGTACAGAGCTCCAGATCCCCTCCTGTGTGGCCCCTCATAGCCCTGCTGGCCCTGTGTAACGCTAAAATTAGTCCTCCTCCTCTCACCACCACGCCTCACTCTCCCCACCTGCTTGACCCTTGAAAACTTAACTCTGTGTGTATGTACAGTGTATGTGAGTGTGTTGGCCTGTAACTGTCGTAAGTGTATGCTTGTGTGTGTTTGTGTGTGTGTGTATGTGTGTGCGTGTGTGCGCAGGTGCGTGAGGGGGGGTGTAAGTTTATTAGTGTGTGAGACACTGTGCTTGTGTGTGACTGTATGTCTATGTAATAATGTGGGTCTTTATAATGTGTGTCTGTATGTTCAGTGTGTATATATGTGTGTGTGTGTGTGTGTGTGTGTGTATCTGGAATTAGGGGGTGGGGTATTTGTTGGCTTAAGGCTGTCCCCCAACAGCGTAAACTTCTCAGCCACATTCCAGCACACTCTCTGGTCAACTAGACCTGTCCGCACCATCAGCGTCTCCATGTTCCCCTCACCATTAGTGGGCTGTCACTGAGAGGAATTCTCCGTCCTCTTCTCTTCCCCCCCTCTTCTCCCATGCAGTTCTTTCTTACTGACTCCTCACTCTTCCTACTCCACCCTTCTGTGCGTGCCTAAACGTTCCCTCTCTCCTTCCCCTCCAGCTGTTCCGCAGCCTCAAACAGCGTCCCAGACAAAATAATACATAGTGTTCACCGATGGGACTACAAACACATTTTGCTCATTTCAAAGGAACTGGGCGAGCCGGCACAGGATTGGCTGTCCCCAAGCAAGCAGGGGCCTTGACTTTAGAGCCGGCTGCTCCCCATTAACCTCCAGGCATTGAACTGGCGTAAGTGACATGGTGCAACGGGTATGCTATCAGCGGTGAGCACAGGCTAAAGTATGTGTAGCTAGCAGTGATGAGCATTGCCTGGGGGATTTATTTGAGCTGTAAACTTATGGGCCGGGCTGCAGGGCCAAACATGTCACTCTCTCACTCTCTCTCTGTCTCTATGTCTCTATGTCTCTCTCTGCACACAAGCACTCGAAACTGCACGCAATTACAAACGTGAATGTCAGATTAACAGTGTTGACTTGATCCGGAGGGAGTGAGTTCAACACCACAACTGAACTGAAACTCGGGGTAAAAAAACAACATCTGAATACTACTGATGAATGTGACTATGGTATGTCATATAACAGCCCTGTAAAAGTGGTACTTACAGCATCTAAATTTTGATTAAAATTTAGAAATTTTGATTAATAATGTTAATAATGTTCATAAATGCTGGAACAAATTCCACTCCAACTTTTTAGTCTCTCTTTACCCGACTCTGACCCAGCATGGTTCAGTCCAAGGTCCAGCAGAATTGCAACCACAAACAAGTGGCAGAGAGGGACAGGAGTGGGGGGTGAGGCGGGTGAGGGGGGTGAGGGGGGTGGCCCAAGTGGTCTGGGCAGTTTCAGGCTGTTAGAGCGAGAGAGTGTTGCAGACTGGGGCATGCCCCATGATCAGGGCAGGCATTTCAGCATGGAGAGAGAGCATGGGGTTGTTTCGCTCACTCTCTCTGAAACTCACTCACCCATCGCCTTTATATTACACTACACTATCTATACACTACATGCTTAGACTCAATGAGACACAAATGAACACACAACTACAGTATACCCACTCATAAATGTGACAACATCTTTGCATACCAATTATGTATTGGCCCAGTTAAAAAAAAATCCCCTGAGAAAGTCTACACCTGGCCAGGAAATGTTCTCATTGTGCATATGTGTGTGCTTGTGTAAGTGAGTTTATATGTAGAGTTTCTGTGTGTGTCATGTGAGTGTGTTGTGTCTTGATGTACAGTACTTGTGAGTATATAGTGAGTGTGAGTGAGCTAGAGTAAGTGTGTGTTGTGTGTCTGTGTGTGTGTGTGTGTGTGTGTGTGTGTGTGTGTGTGTGTGTGTGTGTGTGTGTGTGTGTACAGTCTATGTGCGTCTTGTGAGTGAGTTATGTCTTGACGTACTTGTGAGTATAAACGCGAGCTAGTGTGTGTGCTCTTAGTGTTACTGGTTACCTCTGGGGTGTTTCGAATGTTCTTTCCGTGTCAGCAACACGTGTTGTCTCTGGACACCGCTCTTCAAAAGACCCTGCTCTGTTCCTCTGTAACACTCTCACACTCAGTCTCACCTTACCACCACAACACTAACACACACTCACACACACACCAGCACACTCACAGAAACACACACACTCACACAAAAACACACACACACACACATGCAGACACACATACAAGCCCTCAAACCTCTTCATCTAACTCCTCATCTACTGTATATACAACCCTGAACACTGAACGCTCGCTTTGAGATGACAGTTAGACATTAGAGCTGGAGAGCTGAGATCTGCACATGGTGCTCAGTCATCGGCTCCAGGACTGAAAGAATGACAGAGAAGCAAACAGATGACAGAGAGAAACAAACAAACAAACAAACAAACAAAATGAGAGAATGCCAGGAGGAGGATGGGGTGGGGGGTGGGGGGTTGACATACTATAAGGTTGTGGGTGAAAGAGACCAATATGGCAAGAACAAGCAGACATGTGTGAGGAGGAGGAGAGATGACTGCCCATTCCACACATGCCTGTGTGTGTCATGTATAGTATGTAAGAGTGTTTTCATACAGTGTGTGTGTGTGTTTGTGTGCGTGTGTTTAGTGGTCTGTATAGTGTGTTACAGTGTGTGTGCGTGTGTGTGTGTGTGTGTATGTTCTAGGTGTGTGTAGTGGCCTGGGGGTCTCAACAGAGTTTCCACTTCTGACAGCTGCAGGTTATTATCCTGTCCAAAGGGCTGTGTGTGGAGCTTTATGGCGCCAGCCCAGCATTCATACACACACACACACACACACACACACACACACACACACACACAAACACATACACACACACACACACACACACACACACACACTCAACAAAGCAGAGAAGCCTGGGGGAACCAATCGCTGGGGAGACAAAGCCTGTTTCATAATTGATAATGCACGATAACATAGCTCTGTCTCCAATACAAATCCTTCATTCCCCAATGCACATGGTGTGTGTGTGTGTCCATGTATGTGTGTATGTGTGTGTGCGCGCATGCATGCGTGTGTGTGTGTGTGTTTGTGCATGTGTGTGTATGAGCAAGCATGTGTGTTTAATTAAGTTGGTTCAGTTCCCTGTACAGTGACCTTGTGTGTGTGGGTGTGTGTCCCTGTGTGTTGGTGTTTGGTGTGTGTGTGAGATGAGAGGTCGGAATGACAGGCAGAGGTGTTTTGTACACCCAATTGTCTAAAGAGGTGTAAATCAAGGCTTATGACTGGAATGCCTGTCCATTTCAACCAGGTGATAAAAAAACTGCCTCAAACATCCAGGCCATTGCTAGGACGAGGTGCTGAAGATGTCACTCACACACACACATACACACACACACACGCGCGCACTAACACACACTCTCTCTCTATCTCTCTCTTTCACACACACACACACACACACACCAGCAGGCACACCTTTCCCTCAAAAGGTTCTGTAAATAATGTCAGTGCTTCTTCCCTTCCTTAGCAGTCACCTCTATCACTGTGTCTGTCTCTATCTCTCTTCACACCTTGCATGAATGACTGCCAATCATCTCATCCCTGTCTTCCCATGCTACATCTTTAGTAACAAGTTTACAGACCCCCAGGCATCCCTCATGTTGTAATTCTCAATAAGAAGTCTATTGTCCTGGCAGCTATCTGAATCTCAGCATCATATTTCAGCATCACATTTCGTTTACTGTAGCTTTTCTTTCTCCACAGGACATACGTGAAATATGATAACATCCTCTGCCATTCTTCACTCGGTGGAGGAGCATCCAAGTCACGCTATCTGAAACTTCACCCGATCTGACCGATTTGGTGGAGAATCAGAGACAGAGCCCTATGCTAAGGCAAAAAACAGGATGTCTACTGCTGCCAATGCAGCGCGAGGATGGCTACTTCTGGAATACCTTCTTAACAGACACCAAGTTCCTCTCATTCTTCCTCTGTTAAAAATAGGCACAGACTTCCTCAAAGACCTGATGCAAAGGTGGTTATCTCACCGCACGCCAGACCACTTGCTCCAATAGGAGGCTGACACAGCTTACTGTGCAGCTGAGTGTACTCGTGTCCCGATGTCCATTTGGACTGTAGGTCTCCACTCATTGAACGGCCCCTGTCATTTATGTGAATTTGCTTAGACAGTAAGGTCAAGCTAGGTGTATGTTGTGTGAGTATGTGAATGTATTTGGTACTGTTCCTTTCTCTCTGCAGGAACTCAACCCCTCACAAATAATGCCTATATCTGCAGTCACACTGATACACTTTATCTAAACATGATACGTACTGAACAGCACGAGAGCTTGGTAGGTTGCACTAGGCTATTTCCTGTTTTTATTTCAGCTTGGTCTTTTGACTCTTCCTTTTTCAGAAGCTCAGGCAGTCCATGTCTAAAGCACATCACTGACATGTCTACAGCCTTGACGCAAAACAAGTGACTCAGCAGAGCTGGTATAATTTAAAGCTAAGCTCTGGTGCACGAAACCAGTATTTCCACAAACAAAAAACTCCTTTTTATTGAGTAATATCCCAGCTGTCATGCCAAACAGGTTTCTCCAAATGTGTCTGAATTCACTTGATTGCTGTACTAACATAGCATACATGAGGAAACTGTATAAGTGCATGTTTGGCTGGAGTCCACTGGGGTCTATCAGCCGTTTGCATCTCCTGGCCTCACTTCCTCCTTGTTTTTAACCACTTGTCTCGTCTGCTTAGGGGTGCAGCGCGTCAGCGAGCTAGACCTGAGATCCTGCCTCTATCAGTTCATGCACACTTACTGTAAGCCCAAAGTCCAACCTGCTTGATGCTTGTCTTCATACAAAAAGACAGACACACACACACACATACCATATTTGGGTGTGCATAATTGAGCAATTTATGTGTGTGTGTGTGTGTGTGTGTGTTGACCGGCTCATCTATTGGTCCCTTAGCCCCCCCACCTCCCCCCCACCCATCCAGTGTCAGTTTAAGCCATGTCATGGCTCATGTCACTGCCTTGCTGGCCACATTGCATAAGAACTCCTCACATCTTCCACCTGCTACCTAAGAGGCAGCTGGAGAGAGAGAAAGATGCATGACAGTGACACATCTTTTGTGTCATTCAATCTCTCAGGTATTGTCCAGCTAGCTTGGAATGCATTTTAGTTTAAGTGATTATGTGTGCTATGTGTGCTACACATAGATTATGTGTGTATCTCTCTCTCTCTCTCTCTCTGTGTGTGTGTGTGTGTGTGTGTGTGTGTGTGTGTGTATGCGTGTGTATCAAACACCACAAGCTCTGTTCCAGCCTAATTCCCTAGATGAACAGCTATTAATCTGACACTAAAATAGCAGCAGCGTGGATATGATTGGCCTGTGATTGGTGAGTTGGACACAGTCCAGAGTTGGGGACATTTCCATTTATCTCTGGCATTATGCCCCCTGTCTTCACCTGCCCTCCTCATCCAGAAAACACTCTCACAAGAGGGTCCAACTCATCGCTCTCAGACTGGGACATCAGATGATTCATGAGATAAGAAGTCACACACACACACACACACACAAATACCCTTATGTGTTACCCACAAACATGTCCCCCACTCTTTAACACCCCCACTGGAAACCTGTAATCCCTGAGTAGGATGTAGAAGAACATGTGTGTGAACCTGTGAACAATTTTTACTCTCTCTCTCTCCCTCTATCTCTTTTTCTCTGTTTATCTCTGAGAATGTTTGGTTTACTATCTGTTTCTTTGTTAATATCTCATTAATTTTCAAAAATCATCTTCTGATTTTCTACATCTGTTACACATACGGTACAACACTTCTTTCTCTCTGCATCCATCACTCTGTCTCCATCCCTTTATCTATCTATTTATCTCTCTCTAGCTAAAGCGTTACAGAACATCAAGCACCATTTTCAAGTCTCTCTCTCGCTCTCTCTCTCTCTCTCAAAGACACACACACACACACATACACACAGAGAGAAAGAGAGTTTCCTCTTTCGCTTCGCTGTCAAACTTCCCCCACAAAAAAATAAAAACTTGCTCTTGCTGATGTCTATGGGGACTTAACCCACAATTGTTAGTCAACCAACTGCAGAGCAATAGAAAAGTGCTTGCGGGAGTCCCTGCTTATTTGCTTATTTTGACACAGACAGACAACAAGAAAAACAGTTAGACAAGAAAAGGTCTTCAGTGACGTAGGCAGGGAGCACTCTTAACTCAGTGACTGCACACACACAGACACGCACACGCTCACACACACACACACAAACACACACACACACA
Source organism: Tenualosa ilisha (assembly GCA_015244755.2). NCBI lineage: Eukaryota > Metazoa > Chordata > Actinopteri > Clupeiformes > Clupeidae > Tenualosa > Tenualosa ilisha. The sequence goes on from PYXC01002821.1 coordinate 6,121,308, forward strand.
CAAACAGACACTTACACGCCCACACACACACACATTGTCTGACTCCTCCATTGTCTGAATGCGGGTGTGCCAGAGAAACAAACTGCATAGGAATGACAGACAGCGGAACACAAATAAGCCTCGAGTTGAAACCTGGCACAATCAGAACCACCTGAGCACCTGAACTCTGACCTAGGACAGTGTAACTCACGTGTGTGTGTGTGTGTGTTTGTGTACAGCTTGAGTGTGTGGCTGTAACTCACAAAAAGGGTGTATATGTGTGTGCATGCGTGTGTGTGTGTGTGTGTGTGTGTGTGTGTGTTGTGTGTTTGGGCCAGAGTGCAGAGTGCATGGCTGAGAAAAATCACACCTGTGCGTGTGTGTCTGTGTGTGCACATGAACTCCAAAGCCCTAGCACATGGCAGTCCAACTGACACCTGGCCCTAGATGGCTGATCTTCCTCTTGTAAAAACAGTCGCACCTTTCCTGAAGCATGTTCACAGACTCCCCTGGTCAAAACGCCCCACATTTCCCCCTCTCAACAGATTTGTAACTTCCAAGTGGCGAAACAGGCGCTTCCTAGCCAACACTCACAGGGCTAACGTCCTCCCCTCTCTCCTACCCTGACTTCATCACAATCCCCAGAAGGGAAGGGAGGCCTTTACTGCCTGTTGAGGCAACGTTTGAGGGGAATGTTCTTTTGCAGAACAAAACATGAGTCAGGAGAGAAAGTTGGGGCCAGACAACACCCATGTCATTCTAAAGCGTTGACAAAAGACCCTAACCGCTGTCTCTCTCCTCTCTTTTATCAAGAGCTAAGAGTTCAAAGACAGTCCTTACTCTCTGTGGGCTATTCTTTGTTTTGTTCAAAGTCAACAAGCACTTAAAGGATTGAAGAAAAAAGCCAAGTTAAACCAGAGAAGAGCTGAACAGCCCAACACCAGTTACAAAAGCTGAGTTACAGTGTTGGGAGTTAGTAGAAGAAGCATGTTTGTATAATTACAGAGCTATGCACAAACAACTGTCTCCATAAGGAAACATACAGTCTGTCTGCAATCTGAACTATGCCTGTAATTCTCCAGCCTTCACCCTCCACCCCTCCCTTCACAAAGTTCAAGTGGACACACAGCATTTGTGTGTTCATCTACTGGTCCCATAGGACACACCGAGTGCCATAAATAAGGCTTGTGAAAGCGCAGGACTTGCATTAACACACTAATGTCTAATCAGCCTTAAAGTAGCCTGTGCAGGATTGCACTTTCATGTCCCCCTGTTATGAAACACATGCTGTTTAATAATTAGGTTTCACTCACCTGCCAAGTTCTTCTCCAATTTCATAAAAGTCCTCTACTCGTTGTTGCTTGAACACAGCCATGCCTAATGTCCTCATTGATAATGATTGTATCTTCAGTAAACGTGGGGACAAGTACAGTTAATAGGTCTCTCGTGATGTCTCTTCGCAATAACGCAGAGTTCGTTGCCCTGCGGGATAAGAAGACGTGATTGTTGAGCCTGTTGATGCCGTAGCCCCTGGTAAGTATGATCAGGAAGACACTCTCACTCAGAGACACACTCCACACACGCCCGCACAGGTCCCTACACGTAGCGCAACATTCCACTCGATCAAACCTCAAAATGAACCACCACCACACGTGTCTGATCCACTGTAGCCTAACCACAGGTTGTGTGTTGAAACGCTGCTAAGCGCAAACGTTGACCCTGCAGTGAACACAACGCAACTAGGGCACCAAAGTCGGTCGCACCCAGGGCTGCCTCAAGACTAGACGGGGAATAATCTGCGTTTGGAGGGAACACGACTGAAAGGAACGTTTTTTGGGAGCGAAGCCAGTTGTGCGCGTTGTGTTGGGTTACAAGGTAGCCTGATCTGCCCGTGAATAAATGAACTGCTGTTCAGAAACAAAGCTGAATTAAGACGGATTAAGCTGAACAAACAATTGTAAAGGATCAAACGAGCCAAATTGTACACTATGTGTGCGTGTCTGTATACATGTGAGTGGCTGTGGTTAGCCTACACTGTAATTCATCTGTCACTGGCCAGAGCATGTTACAGCTGTGTGAAAAAAGACGGTACGAGTTAAACAGCGAACAAACATGAGCCCTTTAATGCCTACTTCACACTTGACCAGTTATCTATCGCTACTTTGCATGACCATTCAGATCACAGCATTCAAACAGTGTTTCATGCGATGACAAAATTCTGTGAATGTTTGTCTTTCAGGCAGGTCCTGATACCGCTGTTGCGCACCCTTTGATCTAGACGCAACATCAGTTAGTGTTTACCCGTGTTCCTGTGGGTTAATATAGGCCTACTATAAAGTAACCTTATAGTAGTTTTATACAACTCCTCTGATTGAAGGAAGTTGTCTGTGCAGTGTTAACAACTTTAGTGTGAAGATGAACTACAAACTGTCAATGTGATAAAATCTAAAATGAAAAAGAACACAGATGTAAAGTGATGTTCCCACCTTGATGTTAATATCGTTGTCAGGTTTTGCAGTGAGTCCACATCCTTCAAATAAAAACAGATGAGAGTGGTCTTCTAGTTATCGCCGACTTCTGTGCGCAGCCTCCTCTCTTTGCCTTGACTCTGTCAAATAAGTATAGTTATGCACTCACTGAATGCGCCACCTACAGCCTGCCAATGTAACCGCAACGCGCACACTCCAAACCTGCATGTTTAAAAGTGCAGTATGACGCACAGTCTGATTTAATAATAAAATGGCAACTTTATGGGTGATGTCACTGCTTACTTCTTAATAAGAGTCCCACTGAGCAGTTTCAATTTAGAGAGCTGAGGACAGCTGCTCTAGTGACCCTCATGACTAATGCAAGTAAGTGGACACGGAATTTAATGCTACAGTCAACACAGTCCATTTCACTGCAGTGCATCATGCTTCATGGAATGACTGCCTATCCAGTACCGCGTCCCATGCGCGCGCACAGACACATACACGCACACTCACGCACACTCACAATACGCAGTGTTTAGTGATTCCACTCACCACACTCCTTGAAAAGGCAAAGCAAAAGTGTGGTGATTCCACTCACCACACTCCTTGAAAAGGCACGAAGGCTACTTTAGAAATCTTTGCAAACTTGTGTCTTTTATGTGGTTCTGATAGTATACATCAAATACACACATGTTGCTAGTGCTTTGAGCTCAGCACTCTTAAAACGTTCCATATTTTTCGCTGAATAGAAACAGGGATGCGATTGAACAAGCGCAGCCGATGAGTTTGGTTGTTTTATTTGTTTTCCTCCGAGCTGATTAAATCCCTGTAAATATATATGATTTTCTTTTGCATTTGAATATTTATCATTCATCACATAATCTTAGTGATCCATCATAGTATAAATTACTTTAGGTGTACACTGTGCGCACTGCTTTTCAATGTAATTCTGTGTGCACGTCGGTGCTGATAGGATAGCGCCCTCGACACACCCACTGACCAACGCGAGAAAACTACCTCAAAAGTTTGCTGCACTTCGTGGAGACCAAAACATGCAAGCAAACAGGCTATCAGGAAATCGTAAAACGTGGTGTCGAACATGTCCCAGGTTACAGTGCTTGTGCAGATGCAGGACCGGTGAAAGCTTACAAGGTGCTGCGTTGAGTTTACCGCATATAAGGGAGAATATTGCCCCCTGCCTGAAAGTCAAAGAAATAGCCGACAGAGAAATGAAAGACATCTATATATCCCCCCAGATTATGACAGAAGTATGCGTGCAAGCAGGAAGTCCCCATATGCAAAATGCTTTAGCTTGTCAAAGTGCTGCCAATTAAACTATAAACTACATCAGAAGAAAACATCTTATGCAAAGAAAGGGATTTCATGCAAATCACTTTGAATGCAAGGTCAATGTGTGTACCTTTCCTTGCACATATTGCATGGCATTAACCCTGCACCATATCATATCAACCCACACACATACATTCACTCCACCTACGGATTCCGGTCTCACACTTAACCACATAAGTGCTCACTAGATCTCTATTTTCAGTCTGTCTTTACCTCAGAAACACTTAGGCTAGATGTAAAATTGGAATAAAAAACGCAGTGCAAAAATATGCCTGTGAAGAATAACAAGGTTTATTGAGTAATCATGCGATTTATATAAAAGATCAAGAATACACTGTTATGCATGACAGATTATCTGTAACAACCAGATGAAAGGAGTACTATTTTTTTACTTATAATATTTTGAACAAATGTCATTGCTTAATATCTCCACAGACACCATTAGAATCATCTTTGATAGCAATGGCAGTTTTTTTTTCTTCTTAGATAGGATAGGTGGATGTCAACATTTGGGCTCGCGAAAATGTTTCAATGCCAAGCTGTAAACCAAAAGAAAAAGTAAAAAAGAAGATCATAGCTTATATGATTTAAATGAATCAAAGTAACTTTGCAGTAGCACTACAGCCCAGAAGAGACTGTGTCACATCTGCAGCAGACGCAGTGCTGAGAGGAGAGAGGACGAGTCAAGAGCGCACAGGCTGAAGGATGAAGGGAATCAGCAGGGTTACGGGTCGTGATTTGACATCTTGACTGAAAAATCTATAAGGTACAGAGTACAGTACACTTCACTGATGTGAAACATGATAAAGGAGACCATGTTCATACCAGACCTAAACTCTAAACTTGATTGGAACCAGAATTGTAAGTGAAATGGTGTCTTGAGAGGACCCGCTCTCAAAGAGAAATTCAAAATTCACAGTTGAAATTTTCAGTCTCTTGTTCAACATTCTGTATGTGATTAGGATGTGTTGGGATAGTGCTACAAGGGTGGCAATGTAGGAAAGGGTTTCAAAGAATAGTTCAAATGACAAAAGAAAAAAGTAAATTATTCCTGGTCCAGCTTGTATAATACATACATTTGTATAATAAAAACAAATAAAGTTGAACCAGAAGGAAGGAAAATGGTAGAGAAATAGATTTAGAAGGAATGAAAGAAGAGGCAACACATTGAAAATTAAACAAAGAACAGAGGATTGGAATCATCAAGGGAAGAAGCTGGGCCACAGAGCTGAAGAAAAGTGCAGTAAAGACATGTCTACACAACAGTCCCTCATTAGTGAGCTCTGATGGTCCTATTCCACTTTTTCTGTTAATATTTTGGCACTGGCAAGTCTAATGACCCCAAATTAAATGCAATAATTGATTAAAACAAATAATCGTCCTTTCTGAACCAATTCCCTAAAAGCAGCCCTTCAGTCAGTGGCAAGCAGTGAGTAAACATCCGAACAGAGCCTAGAAATAACCAGCGCACTAGTGCCATCTAGTGGCTGAAGACGGGACATCTTCACAGAATGCAGCATTTCCTCTGTAACAAGGCAACTAAGGTGGACAGTCATAATCTTAGGCAAATGCTTTACTTACACTCAATACATTTTAGGGAAACTAAGTAAGAGATGCACTTAAATAAAAACAGGACTAAGTTAAATGGACGAAAAAGTGATTGCATTTCTCAAACAAAGTTATCTGCCAATCCTGACATACTTCAGAGCATCGTAGATGCTGTGTGATATAATTAAGAGACATATTTGAGGAGCACAATCAGAGCAGTATGTTCCGCTGCATCAGAAGCAGATGTGGGACTGTAAACTCACATACTTTAAATCCCTACAGGAGGATTCAGACGGCCCTTGTCTTCCTGCAGCAGCTACTCTGGTCAATCTATTCATGAAATATGGAAAGTATAGAAGCCTAAGAAGTTAAGGACTGAAAAAAAACAGAATGACCTTGTGCATATTCTATAAGAGCACATGCTCTTGGAACTGGAAATGACTGGCATACTTTGTTTGATTGTACAAGAAGACTGCTGGCAGCAGCTGGGCTTCCAGGTTAAAGTGTTTGAAGTGCCTTGTAAGTGACATACACAAGGGGTGTACTGAGAATGGTGTGTGTGTGTGTGTGTTGTGTGTGTGTGTGTGTGTGTGTGTGTGTGTGTGTGTGAGAGAGAGAGAGAGCGCGAGAGAGATAGGGTGAGCTGAGATAACAGCAGCTCACTGAGGACGAAGCCGATTTGTAGAATATAGACATAATTATCACATGGTATTATACATAATCATCAGAGTAAAATAATAAAAGTTCATTATTTTACAAACATGACTGTAATGATTGAACAGGATCACTAACATGATCAAATCACTGAGAATTCTGCAAGAACTTTTTAAGGAATTTATTCTTTCCCTGTAAAAATACTGATTCGCACTGAAGTACTGATGGATGGCATCCAAACTTTGCAGATGCAGTTTGCAGTTTCGCCATCCCTGAAGCAAACACAATCAAACACAACAACCAGCCATGAAGGACTGGCAGAAATACTGCTGGGGTAATGGCTGCACGTGAGTCTTTGGTCCATTAGACTGGTGCACATCTGCTAAAACCACACCAGAAACTATCACCCAGGCTGATAAAAGCAACTTGCAACCCTTTTTTTGACTGGGTCCCATGACTGCAAACAGTTAAAGGGTTGGAAAGCTCTTTCTGATTGGCCAGTCAACAACTGGCGGTTCCAGAAGATGCAAGCAAAACAAAACAAAAAAAAGACTGTCGTGTGCTGCTGTGTGTCTAGTTGTCTTCCTCGTCGTCGCTGATGACGTCACGGCCTAGCTGTGAGTTCTCACGTTCTCGCAGGAAGGTTTGGCGGATGGCCTCCAGCTCGGTCAGCTCCAGACGGACCTTCTCCAAGTGGAACGTGCGGCGGTTCTGGATCTGACGCAGAGGGAACGGGTTCATGTCCACAAAGGCCATGTTCATTAGTTTCCTGTAGAGAGAACAAAACAGGGAGCTGGCTGCTTAAAGGATCTCTGTGCTAACTGGGTGCACAATAACAACAGGCTGCTTAGGTGAACGTCACAATAACAATGTGGTGCTTGGTGGAAGGTCCCAATAAGAATAAGGTGCTTGCGTGAAAGGATGAATGTTGTGTATTTATATGTATGCTTGTAAGGTTCTGAACAGAAACATGACAACAAATTTCCTCTCTCTTCATTGCAATTACATGATAACTATAGCATGGTGCAAACAATTAATTTATGACACACAGAGGTCATATGCATTCTATTATTTTATTATCTATTATTATTCTATTATGATTGACTTAAAAAAAATCACTTTTGCCGACAACTGTGACCCAGCCTAATCAGCATGCCATTGGCTGTGCCTTTTTGTGTCTGTCAGGTCCTACCTTGCGTCCAGGATGGTGCGGGTGAAGTAGCGGAGGTATTTAAATATGGCCATTGAGTCCTGGAGCTTCAGAAACTCCTCCTCTTTGCACTTGAAGACAGCAAGGGCGAAGCGAAAGATGATCTGAGAGGTAAAGGGAGAGGGGTGGGGAGGGGGGAGAAGAGAGGGCTGTAAACCTTCTTTCATTGTTTTTTTTTTTTTTTCCCTCCAAGGAGAACACCACTTAGCTCTGCATGTATTGATCTCCGGAGCCTGACACCTTATAACCCTGAAACTTGAAACTGGCACTTGATGCACAAAACAAACTGTTCTTTTATCACCCCCCACCGCACCCCCCACCACACCATTTGGCCTGAGGACAGAGCGTTCTGACAGCCGTGTCGACCAATCACACAGCTCATTTAGCAAGGGACCTACTGTTGCTAATCCGTCTTCCGGGTTGTTCTCCACGGAAATGCTTTGGCAAGCCCGAGCGCTCCGTTTGTCCGAGCTGTGGTAATAACTGGACCGAACTGGACTGGGCTCAACATGACGTCCAAGTTTTTAATGAGTTTTTGACTAAAGTGATTGTGAGCACAGAACTGTTGTTGCCCTTCCACTTTCCCTCTCTTTCTGCTCCCTCCATTCATTCATTTCACTTTCTCCCCTCCAGTGTCCTTCCATCTCTCACTCTCCCACTGCTTCTCCTGTCAGGAGACACAACGCATGTCCACTCTGGCATTCCAACAACCATTCTACCATTCCAGGTGGGAATTTCGGAATGCCTGGAGCAAAGATTCTAGAGCTGCAGATGCGTTTCACAAAGCAAATGTGCACTAAATGGACAAGGCTACACACACACACACACACTTCTTCCTGAGTTAGCTGTAATGGTGTTGATGTGACAGGCAATCTAGTTACCTTTGGTCCCTCATAAAGGAAGGCATCCCAGATCTTGAAGAGGATGTCACTGACCACACTGTCCACAAACACCACAAGGAACCAGTTGAAAGTGATGAGCGAGAAGTCCACCTTGTAGTGCTCAAAGTGAGCGTGGAGACGCGGCAGCTTCTCAGTCATCAGGTCCTTAAAAACACGCTGGTCCACCTGAGGGAGCAGAAACACAACACACAACAGAGGTCAAACACTGATTGAAATATATTAATCAAAAGTAGCGTTAGCGTGCTGGTAAGGCACAATCTAAAAAGTACAGTCTATGATTCTGGTGAAAGGGTACTCAGATTAGAGGGTGAGAAATTCTACTGCATATACCTTTTAAAGTGTTGGTCTGGCAATACATCTTTGTTAAGTAAAATGTTTCTAAAACTGACTGATAAATGTCAAAAGAGCAAATAAGCATGCTTAGAGAACTGGAAGAATATTTCAGCATGGGATTCCGCAGTGCAGTGCTACACTACACTTATAAAGCAGTGAATGCTTCCTAAATCACACAGAGGCAGTGGGCTGAGTCATCTGACCGCAGCACCACTGGACCCCTTCACAGAAGCCCACTGATGACGGAAACTCAGAGTTCCCAGGACCACAAACACTAGAAATGAGTCATACCCAGCTGACTCCTGTCACACAATTATGACATCATCCACCTCAGACAGGCACACCGAGCCCAGGCCTGAGCCAGCCACTCATCCACTGCGCAGTGGACTTTATGGTGTTTAACCACTGCAGAGGCCAAGCTATTCAGCCTGTAGAGTAGCACGCACAGCTGGAGAAGTAGATACTCCAAATGCAGTAGTGAGCTACATGCACCATTAACACACTTTATGAAAGTGTGTTAATGGTGCCATACTTTTGGTCCAAAAAAGGTGTGTATATATGTACACTATTCCCTTGAACAGAGAGAACAGATTTCCCAATAGAGATACTGAAAAAAAATACCTGGGAGCCCAACAGGGTCTTGGTGTAATAGTCTCGCGGCATGAAGACCTCAACAATGGCCGTCAGGCACCAGAAGGCATCCTCCTCCTCAAGATACAGGAGGGCTATGGCTGCCAACCTGGGATCCATCAAAGAGAAGTTAACTCACAAAACACCCCACTGAACCTCACCTAAAGATTTACTTTGTTTAATACCTTATTTTTACTACTTTGTATGGGTCTGATGGAAATTTCACAGGAATTAGATAGAAACACAGACCGCAACTACATTGAGATAATTCAAATTTAGAGTTAATATTACATTGAAATACTTAAATACTACTTGTTGTGATAATACAGTAAATTAGCCCACAGAATACATACACTGTGTTTAAAATACAGACCAAAAATCTTCTTTATATTTTACGCTTGCAACTAAATGGTATGTCAAATTGTAAAATGTAAACATAAAATGTAAAATGTCATTTTAACAATGGATATTTTAGCTCGGGAAAGAGAGACAGCTGTACCTGTTGAGGCCCTGGCAGTAGCCGATGTCTGGGTTCCTCCAGGAGAAGGCCAGCAGGACGTTGCGCAGCTTCTGGATCCCGTCGGACGAGGGCGATGCGTAGTGCTTGTTGTTGGGCAGCGTGCGCAGCAGGTCCAGCTCGATCTGCTTGGAGGCCGGGTTCTGCCTCTCGCGGGCCAGGCTCAGCAGGCCGCGGTAGTAGTCCTCGGCCAGGCACTCGCGCATCTTCCTCACGTGGAGCCACACGCACCAGCGCCACACCCGGGGCCTGTGCACGTGCGGCACGCCGCTGCGGATCAGCGCCTTGAGCTCGGGCGAGCGCGTCATCTCCCGGTTCATGGTGCCCGCCAGGTAGTTGTCCCACTTGACGCTGACAGACACCTCTTGGTCGGTCAGGGAGAGCGTCTTCAAGTCCAGCGCCCGCACCTTGGCCACCAGCTTCTCCTCCTCGTCCTCCTCCTCAGGGAGAGTCTTGAAGCCGTACACGTCATACTCGCTGGAGAGGGTGAGCAGAGAGGAAGAGGTTATACAACATACTCGACATTTTCTCTCACACACACACACACACACACACACACACAAAACCTAAGGAGGAAGAGGAAGAAGGCATTTATTTTTAAGACCACTACTGTCATTACCTGAGAGAGTGGAGCTGGCTGTGTGAGTCACAGGTATGTTACCTGATGGTGTAGGGCTGTAATGTAGTCATGGTCTGACTCAGAGTGTGGGGGGTGACAGAGGCAGTGAGGGCTAAAACAGGGCTATTACCTGACAGTGTGGGGCTTGAGAAGGGTGTGCTCCTGCTGGTCTCCGCTCTCTACCTCCAGGGCATCCTCCAGCAGCCGGGTGATGACATCCGAGGTGGGGCCCACAGGAGTCTTAACCTCCTGCAGGAGTACCAGGTACTTACTCTCCACCTGGCACAGCTTGGCCTCCAGAGCTGTGTACTACAGCAACACCAACAACAACAAAAACATTAACACCATCTTCCTCCTCCTCCTCATCAACAACAACAACAATAAAAGCAGCATCATTATCAAAAATCATTATCTTGATTATCAGCATCATAAGTAATGCTAACAGCAACCACCAGCACTGAGAGCACCTCACACATAGGTAGACAGAGATAGACACACAAACAGGCAGGTCAAGATTAGGCTTCTGTAATCCATGACTGGGGGAAGTCTAAGGTTTACATGAGCGAGACAGGCAAGTCAGGGAACACAAACAGGCACCGCTGCAGCAACACAGGCCTAGTGCCCGATTAGGCCTATTATTTTATAACATCTAATAGTGTCCCCTTTTCCTGAATGCCCCCAACACAAACTGTTTATACAAGCACTTTGGAAAAAAAACCCTGTACACAGCATACCTCCACACAAGCAAAGTATAGAATAAACACAAACACAAATAAGTAACTCCCTCCCGCAACACCTCTCTCTCACACACACACACACACACACACACACACACACACACACACACACACACACACACCAAAAACTAAGCTTCTGCATTCTCATCCTCTGGTTGGCATCTGGCATGTAATGCATGTCTTGTTTCCCAATATTTCTATTCTAACATTATTCTATATGTGTCTCCAAAATTGAGCAACAGTCCCTTTCATGTTCTCAGCAATGACATCATGCTCAGTAAGAGAACACCAATTTCACACTTGCTGCTGTGCTTCCTGTGTCACTCACTCCTTTTTCCTCGGAATCTGTGGGCAAATGTCTGAACTGACCTCCTTAGTTATCATATGAAAAGACACACGTACACACCTCCACCCACTTCCACATGCCAAAAAAGAAACACACACACACACACACACACACACACACACACACACACACACACACACACAGATGAGACACTGTTACCTTTGCCTCCAGGGCCTTCTCCCGGCTCTCTGCGTTCCTGCGTAGGACAGTCAGCTCCAGGATCTCCTTGTTCAGGAAATTGTTCTGGGCTTTATAGCCCTCCAGATTGTCCTGAGGGTGAACAAACAATCAGTGCGTCACAACTGCAGACTCTCAGCACCACACAGGAACAAAACACATCCAAGACAAACACTATTATAATGTCACAGGGATAAATGTTCACCCACTGACAACAACTACTGCATGATTAAAAGGACTTCTGTAAAAGTAAGCTGCTACTTACAAAGTTAGCATTAGTGCTAAAATGCTGTATAATTACCATCAAGGTGACTCACTGATTGCTCATAACTTCCACCCTGTTCCAAAAAAAAAACTGCTTGCGCGTACGTACCGTAACGTATTCACATGCATTCAGAGGGATTTCTTCAAAAGTGTGATTAATCATTTAATCACAAATAAAATATCAAGTGTAGCTGTCACTGTTCTTTCTGTTTTGCCTATTTTTCTGCAATCTACACCAAGCCTTTGGGTTTATCCAGAGTCCTTACCTTTCATCTCTAGCATTTGTAGCATGTAGCAGTTAATCAAAAACAAAACTTGTATCCACAGTGTATTCTAGTGCATATATATTCTGTACTGACTGCTGAGGAGGTGTTAAGTTTTGACAATGGGTGAGCTCAGTCACCTGATTATAGCTGAGAAAGAGCTCAGCCTTACACTAGAGCCAAACTTAAAAACCTTAGTAGCAGCAAGAGATGTTTGCAAGCATTCTGACATGGAGGCTACAATCACTGGTGTTAGCACTGATCACCAGTATGTTCGTTCACATTGTTTATGGATAGCCTAGTGAGTGAACAACTTTTTAATGGATGTCAGTCTTATTACGATTCCCAGAGTACTTCCCTACCTTGAGGGTGACGAGCTCGTGCTGCTCCTTGAAGCTGGTTGGGGAGCCCGCTTCAGTCATCTGCCCAGCTTCCTCATCTGACTGCTGGGACAGCTTGATGATGACCTCGTCCTTGGCCTGGATGGTCTCCATGAGCATGCCCAGCTGCTCGTTGATCTCGCCCACCTTGATCTTGAGGGTCTTCAGCTCCTGCTGCAGACTGTCCTTCTCCAGTGCCAGCCTCTCCATGTGCCCGCACAGGGCCTGGATCTGGCCCTCACGCTCCTGAAGGAGGGAATCTGCCTGGGCCTGGGCAAAGGCAGGGTCCCCGGGTGCCGGGGCAGCCTGGCGTCGCTCACACTGGCTGCTCCTCAGCGTCTGCTGGAGGAGTCGCACCAGCTCCTGGTAGAGAAGGTAAATGGTGAGAATCAGGCAGCAGCCTTGGAATGGCCATGGAAAGAAAGGACCTAACTTAGGCATCTCTTAAGCCAATGAGGGAAGTCTGAGTGCCCTTCACTACACCTGCCTGAGAGCTAGCAAAAAATGTGCCAGGGGGTTCACAGAGCCTGGAGCTCAGAGTCTTCATTCAACTGGGTCCGATAGGCTGGGGAGGAGTGTGACCTCAATGGTAACACTATACTGTCCTACTGTCAGAGACCTGGTGCCAAGCCTGACTCCTCTATTGTTGCCCATCCTCCCACAAGTTGAGTTGATTTAATTAAATCAGTCTGGTGTGTGTGTGTGTGTGTGTGTGTGTGTGTGTGTGTGTGTGTGTGTGTGTGTGTGTGTGTGCCTGTGTGAGAACAAGAGTTAGAGGTTAAACAGTTAAAAAAAACAGTGTGTGAGTGTGTGTGTGTGTGTATGTGTGTGTGTGTTTCGGGGGGGGTGGGGGGCAGTGATGAGTTTGCATTAGGGTTGGACCTGCCCTGGAAGTGGTCTGAATGATGTAATCATTTTAAGAGAAAGCAACCACCAAAAGAGGAAGAAGAAAAAAAGGGATCCCCAAGCAGAGAAAACCTTGTCCAAAATGACATTCTGTATTACAATTTACACCTTTATATTATCCCAGTTAGGACCTACTGGAAGTAGGAGAAAAGTTAAGTAAAGTCAAGAAATTCTACATGTAATAGATTTGTCATGGGGGTTCATCTTTGCCACAGAGGAAAAGTTCAACTGATGGGAGTTTCAACATCCAAGAGCTTGATGAGGCAATCTAGGAGATGCCAGCTGGGGGGTTTTCCACAAGTCACACCTCCAAACGTCTAGAGCAGGGCTGTCAAACTCATTTCCATCACAGGCCACATGAGCATTAGGCTTGTCCTCAGAGGGCTGCCATACCTCGTCAACATGAGTGACCACAAACTGTCGGGTGGAAAAAAAGAGTTTCCTTGTGTTTCTGACCATCGCCAGCACAGTCCTAATGCATCTGTCTTCTATGTTCTAACTTCCCCACCAATAATTTAGTCTTCCTTTCCTGTCCGTAAGCGTGATGTGTCTCATAGCTGAATCGGTTGAGTTCAATAGTAACATGCATGTGGAGCTGCAAGTATTGTGTTGCGTAAACATTATTTTGTGCATCATTAAAATTCTTTTTAAGCAGGCCATATAATCACAAACCTTCTTGAATTGCGCTGCATGAACCAATATGAAGGGCCGGATTCGGCCATCGGGCCATAGGTTTGATATCCCTGTTCTAGACAGAAACAGCCCACTGCTGGACACTTTCCAGTATGAATTCTGACATCAAGCTTTTCAAAGCTGATTTAATAAACAACCTCTGAATACCTCGTGCTTTCATTCATTCCTGCGTCGCTCATAAAAACAAATCTAATTTCAGACAAATCAAACCTAATTTCACTAAACAAATTCAAACAGTTTCTAGAAATCCATTCATCACGGGCATCAGGCCCAACAGATATGCTCACAGTGCAACTTAGTGCAGAATATTCATAGGTTCTACAGTAAACACAGGAGAGAGAAGACACATCCTGCTGAGGCACCTGTGTGTGTGAGTTTATCTTCCTCTTCCTCTCTCTCTCTCTCTCTCTCCCTCCCTCTCCCTGTCTCCCTCTCTGTCTCTCACTCCCCCTCTCTCTCACTCTCTATCTCTCATCCAGAATAGAAGCACATCCTTTTGGAAATCCCAACTCCTTAGGTGTTGTTGTTGAATCTTGTGTCATGTAAGTGTTGTTTTTGAATCTTGTGTCATGTAAATGATTTATTGTTTATTGGTCACTGTGGGAAATCCCTTACAAGGAATGGTAACAACTTTCCAGTGTATGTGTGAAATCCCTGCGGTGACTATAACAGCTACATTCAGAACCTGTGATCTATTGTATAAACATACTTCTCTTTTACTCTATCTTGTAACTCAAACTAACTCAAACATTTCCTAATCCACATACACTCCCACAAAATACTCCCTTAAAACCACTGCCAAATGAAAGGGTTTGCCATTTCAAATAGCATCTTAGGCCTGTTTCACTTTCCCTATCTCTGTTATGTTGCGGCTGAATTGCATCACTACAGTTTGACTGTGTGTTGGGTCTTACTCGGCCAGGACGGGCATATCACTTTCTACGTTTGAAAATCTGTTGGTGGTTTGATAGACTGTTAGTGACAAACACGGCGAATCATAAGATGTTTTGTTATGAACTTGTTATGGCTGTAGAAATACCAAAGGTCAGGTCACAGGAATGGCAGACAGATACTTATCCTTCTTATGGAGTCAAATTGTTAAGGAAACCCTTCAAGACCCTTGAGAAAATCCATGCGTATCACATATAATAAAGCCTATTGAGTTACAGTGGAGTTACTGTTGATTATTTGCCATCAGGAAAGGGGAACTAGTTAGTTAGGGGTGAAACACTCAACAATACCTGTGAAGACTAACCACTTTGCTGGAAAGAGAGGAGAGAAAGGAAAACAATGTAAGCTAAATAATTAGGTTATGAAACCTGACCTCCTGAGTCCTAAGGTAACTTCTTCTGTTTTTCTAGCATATACTGTACAGGCGCATGAAAAAAGGGTTCACAGTTATATGCATCAGACATTCACACATATATACTGTGCAGGCTAAAGCATAATTATAGTCCCCTACCTACCACTCACTCCCACTGACAGACATGAATCAAGGTTACTATCAGTCATACATACACACCTCCACCCCCTTCCATATACCAAAAAGAAACACACACAAACACACTGACTCCACTCACTCTTAAACGTGCAGAAGAGTAATGCAAGGCTGTCAGTTAGACTCTCAGAAGAGACAGCTTCACAGCCCTGTGGAGACAGTGTCTCCTTTCAGCTCAAGGTTAATCTGCCTTCAGGCGACAAGCCACTGACATACACCAGTGAAATACACCACAGGCCTGGCCTTTACTTCACATCACCATCATAAAATGATAAAATGCTAACTGTTAGCTCACCACTTGGCTAGTTTGCACTCACACCTTCACCTTAGTACAAAACTAACCTTTTCTTCAATGGGGCATCATTGGGCCACCATCACCTCAAAACCAACCAACCTGTCTTACAGTGAGGAGAATGCAGTTACCTTAATGCCTTGACATTATCCTTCAAATCCATAGTGTTTGTCCTAAGGCAGACCAATTTAGTTAGAAACTATGTTCTATGCTGAGAGAGCCTGGCTGTCGGTCACTCGTTCTGCCTGGTAAACTCCTCCAGGCACTGTTCTCCGGAAAGCTATCCAGATAGCAAGAGGCTGAAAGTCCATCAAAGGCCAAAGTCAGCAGTCCACTGGTGTTTTTGCTTGTCAGCTATTCAGTGGTCCACTGGTGGAACCGACGAGCAAAATGCCAGTGGACCGCCAGCCTCTTGAGATCTGGGCAGCAAATGGCCAGGAAACTGCCATCCAAAAGCAGCTGAGTGTGTCAAGACCAGTAGAGCCAGATTATGAGAGTAAAGTTGGGTTCCTTTCTCGGTTTTATGGTCGATTTTTAACCCTAAGAAAGCATTATTCTGTTTGCTATACTATTATTTTGTTTCATACTTTTGATCATACTTTTGAGTACATACTTTCAAGTTCCTCAAAATGCATTATGGTTGATCCTTGGAAGCTAGCCCATGATAGTGTAACTGTTATGATATGGAAAACACGGTTCAGTTTAAACACCACAGGGAGAGTTGTGGTGCCTCATTTTAATATGTTTGTTTACCTGTTTGTTTACATATGTTAGTTTACCTTCTGGCCAGCAAGCTCCTCCCTGACGCGTGTCTGCTCCTCCTGCATACGTGAGAGCTCCTCCTGCTGGTTGTGGAGGCGTAGCTGCAGCTCAGAGCTCTTGTTGCCGTTGCACTCCACCGGAGACGACTCGGCGCTGCGGCTGGACCGGGCCACGCCCAAGAGCCCCTCACGTAGCAGAGGACGCTTCAGGCGCCCTGTGCTCCTCCCAAAGTCGAACGTGAATGCTGAGCCAATGGAATCTATGGGATGGAAGGGGGGGTGGGTGAGAAGACTAGGTCATGGCTATGGACAAACGATGGAGAACAGACCTTCACAGCATGCTGAGATAGCACCAGAAGGCATTCATTTTTCTAAGCATGCATGCCATCTGTCCACCGATTAGGGGTGGGAATAGAGAACCAGGAATTGAATGCTTCAATTCAAGAGAATCATATCCCTCAGACATTATCAATTCCTCTTATTAATGCCGGCATGTTTTTCAGACCATGGTCAATGGGTCCTTCTGAAAACAAAATTGAAATACATAACAAAGTCCTACGTGGTTTGCCTCATTCTAATAAGCTGATATGGTCTCCTTTGTAATATAGGCTATATTCTAGGCCTATGTGCAGATACTGAAAACCTGTGCAGAATACCTTCTAAACAGTAAGGAATCGACACTAGCATTAATAAAATCCTATCAATTCCCACCCTACCACTGATCATAAAGGAAAATCTCATCTTTCAATCTGTGCCTTCTATTCAAGTGCAAACTTCCAGTAGGGACAAGCACAGTAAAGATCAGTGCAGTAATTGACTAGCATGCTAATACCTGCACTCACTAAATGACTAGATCAAGAACTAGTCTTAGCACACAACTATAACATGCCACTGTTGACATGCCACTGTTGAGTCTCAAAATATGAGCAATAATCAAGTTTACACTAGTAGCTACTGAAAACGAAATGTATACAAGGACATTAACGATAATGAGTGGATGGCTGTGCATGACACACTGACTACAACTAGCCATCTGTGTTCATCTGTGGTGTGTGGGAGAGAAGCCCTCACGTCTGTGCATGTGTGAAGGGCTCTCCCGACGAGGGTGCTCCGTCTGGGGCTTGTGCTGCTCAGGGAGGTCCTTGACTGCACCTGGATGTTCCAACATCTCCCAGTCTTCATTAGAAGCCGTGTAGAAGACGCTCCGCCTGTTCTCACTGCCGCGGCCAGAACGCAGGTGGGACATGGAGTTCCTGAAAGAAGACGAGATGACGTTGGCAGGGAAAAATCAAGTGTATGATGACCTAAAAGTGTAACAGCATCAAGGGTTAGGAAAATAAGCTTCACAAAATAAAAGTCAGTTAAGTGATAGTGGGATGGAAAAATCATGGCCATAAAGCTTCAAATGAACAAGAAAACTGGCTTATAGTGTATCTGACCTAGAGTTGACTACTGCCATTTGGGAACAATAAGATGTTCTGTTGCATGGATGTGATAATGGCCAGTCTTTGGGTGTAGGTAGCCAGACTTGACATCACCTTCTCTGATAAAGACTCCTGTATCGCTGTAAAGTACTACAATTCAAACACACCAACCATTAGCCTCAACCCCGTCTGGTCTGTGGCTTCCCGGCAGGTTTGTCAGGAAACGCCAAGATTATATTCCAGTGTCAGTGACAGACTCAGTATGGTTTGCAGTCATGGCCACTCTCCTGACACTGCTCTAAGCCTCCATGGTGACCCAGAGGTAAGTCATAGAAGGCAGAGACTAAGCTATTGTTCTCCACACTCTATGGTGACCTAAGCAGCAATGGAGACATTGTATATACTGGCACAGCACACTGAAAATCTCATTCTGACAGCTACAGAGCAGAGCATATAGTGTTTCCAAAAAAAAAAAAAAAGATTTGGCAGTGAGACACCTGGACCTCCAAACATACCAACACAGGAAGTAGGCCATTGATATTCTCTGACTCAGAAGTCAAGTCACCGTGCTGCATTTATGGAAAGGCTTTCATAACTCTGGCATCTGGTTTATATTTCATTCTCGTTCTGCTGGAAGTCAGTAAGATGCACAGGCACATCTGCTCCATGTTCCTCATGGTCAATTTCTCAATGCCTAATTAGGTACAACAGTGGTGCTAGTGTCATGGCCTATGTACAAAAAGCTTACATTTCCCTCAATATTAATATATCTATCTAGTATAGACATCTATCTACTATTAAATAGATGCAATGTAGTATCTACTATGAATGTCTTTACAATAAACAATGCTTTGACATTTCCCCAGACACATGTGAACATAAAGCATATGATTTATGGTTGGATTTTTTTTTCTATATTTTCTGAGGTAGCTCAAATCCAAGCTTTGACTCTTGGCATTCTTGAAGATTACATAATTGCTTCTGGACAACATGTCTAATTCTTGTTAGCGGCAGCTTGTGAGGCACCTAACATCTTCTCTCCAGCTGGACACACACACACACACACACACAAACACACACACACACTCTGACATACACACTAAGAATGCAATAACATAATATGATATGCACAGTCTTACTCTTACTTAACAGGGATAAACAACTTTAAACTCTATTTTTTCCAAACATACTAACACACATTCTGTGTAACTCTCCAAACAAGCCCATCTCTTTCTCTCTCATTTACACACATGTAACACTGTACAGTAACACTGCGCACACACTCGTGCCACTATTTTTATAGAGGCATAGCACACATCCGTATTGAACCACAGAACCAGTGAATACCAACACATCACAGTTCTCTCATCACAGTCGTGCACTACACACGTCTAAACACACAGACACACACACAACTGAGCCACACAAGCAATGTATAGCAAACAACAACAGGTACAATGTGTGGAACCACTACAGAAAGACAATGGGGAACAGAGGACACTCATCCAGCAAGTTCTACAGTTCCCTTTCTGGCCAAAAGCCGCTCTCCCTCCCTCCCACCCCCCATCCTGATGAAGCCGCAGCTTTCCTTCTCCGGCTCTTATTGTCAGACTACATCAGGAGAGAAATGGCTGGTATTTTTTACACCTCTACTCAAAAGCTGCAGATTTTACCAGATGTGGCTGCTTGGCTCAGCACCATTCCAAGGTTCAATATGGCTGAAAAAAACATGACCTTGTGACCTGTTCGCTCATCGCCAGTGTTGTGTTTCACTGTGGTTCCCCCTGCAAAGCTAAAGGCTCCACAAATAGAGCTTTGTTATGACAAACATGCAAGGAATACAGGGTCTCCAGTTCCATCATTCACCTTGAGTGGCCGTCTTTGAAAGTTTTTTTTTTCCACCCAGGCTTCTGATGGATCACTAGATGCCCAGCAAGTCCCTCTGCCCACTGCGTTGTAAAGCTAATGCTGACTGCACTCTCAATGTGGGGTTCACCTGACTGTCAGTCAAGTGACATAACTGCTGCTCCGCCACACCCATTGGAGTCAACTACATATCCATCCATTGGTAGAACCGCTGTGCCCATCCACTCTGCCCATGTAACTGGAGAACACTAGATGCCCACCCATGTGTGCCTGGGCTTGCATACACGCATGTGTGCATGTGTGCATGTATGTATGTATGTATGTATGTATGTATGTACGTACTAGTTTGTATGTATGTCCACGTTACCACAGCCATGACTGTTTAACTCCACCTCCACCATCTCCATCTCACCTGAGCTCTGAGCCCCAGTTCTTCAGGGAGTTGAGCGCTGGGGTAAGGGGCGCCGTTGGTTGCCGTGCCGACTGGATGCCCACCAGTCCGTTGGTGTCCATCTCCACGGCGAAATCATTCCGCACGCTCTCCATGCTCTCGGTGGGCTTATCACAAGGCAAAGGAGCATTGGCACCTGAGGGGCACGCACGCATGCACGCACACACACACACACCACACACACACACCACACACACACACACACACACCACACACAAACACCACAAAAACAGAATCACAACATTTGATGTACAGTATGTAGATGTAGAGTATCTTCACTCTCTTTCTCTCTCACACACACACACACACACACTTTTTTTTTTCCCCCACGTCCTCCTGGCATGAAACAACTGCAGGCACTAAGCAGACACAAGCACCTCTTCAACACCATGAGGATAAACAGCCCACCCTTACAAGGACTGGAAGGCAAGGGATGTTGGGATATGACCCGAGTTAAGTTGGCGTGGCTGGCTAAACAGGGCTGGGTTGGTATGGTAAGCTGTGGGTTGAGGCTTTCTAGGCCATCCTCATGTATGTGTTTGAGGTCAGTCCAAATTTGAAATAACCATGAGTTATCATGCCTGTAAACTTAGGGCACTTACACCCTGACCACTGAAACCACAGCTATATTCAGTATGTTGGTGGGGCTTACTTCAACTTAGAGGGGTCATGTTGGACTTTCAAAAACCTGCTCAACAGAACCAGCAGTCTCAACACTGAGATGGGCTAAAAAATACCTTTATGGGGGGTGCCATGACTCAGTGGGCCAAGATGTCACACCATAAACCCAGGAACCCGGGTTCAAGTCCAACCCGAGATCATTTCCCAATCCTTCCCCATCTCGCTCTCCATTTCATTGCCTGTTACTCTCTACTGTCCTATCAGAATAAAGGCAAAAATTCCCAAAAGTATATATATAAAATGTGTGTATATACACTTCTGTTATTTATTAATACACTACTCTTTATAATGCTTTAGAATGCTCCATTCACTTCAATGGGACTGCTAAGTATAACAGACTGCTGTTAAAAAAAAGTGAAACACAACGTTGCCATAACCAATCAGCTGATCTGTAAATTAATGGACTACCATTCCTTTGTCACGGAACCTCTAATCCATCTTAATCATTAAAATGACTATGAACGCAATGATAAACATGCTTTGTTGTCATGTTATTGATGTATTCAATAGGTAGACGTATAAAAAGTGGGATAATATTACTATATTCCATACACTCACACTAAATACAATAAACTGAATACACTTTATAGGCCCCCATTTTTTTTACTGTTTTTACAGTAGCTATGAAAACATAGAGAGAATGTAATTTACATTTCCACTGATATAATTCTAACAATATATATTTATTCTTGCAAGATATTATTCAGATGTCCAGACATCTTTGCTCCACATAATTAACAAGACTATTACAATCAAACTCAACACAGCTTTATGCTAGAAGCCAACACTGAACTATGAACAGCATGGCCAGTACTGCTATGTCCACATTCATGACCAGACAATGACCTGAGACCTTTCACTAGCTGTCTTTTTTCTACAGCCTTTCTCCAGTCCAAAAATGAGAGAGCAAGGAAACAAAATGGACTGTAGGTAAAATGTCTCAGCTGGCCCTGTGTTGGTTTCAATGTGTGAGTCTGCCAAAGTTTAAATGAGAAGCAAATGTGACCTACAAGAGAGCGCATGTTAGCAAGAGAGAGAGAGAGAGAGAGAGAGAGAAAGAAAGACAGACAGACAGACAGAAACAGAGACGGAGACAGAAGCAGAGACAGAGACATCTGTGTCCATACTGACACAGCTATACCCACAAAATTATATTCCCACTGTTACAATCAACTACTTACTCTGTACATTAACTATACCAAAACACTGTGTTAAGTAAAGATAACTCAGCAAAAAACATGACTCTTATAGAGTTAAAGATTAACCGAGAAATTAAAAATGTTTTCAGTCAATGTATAACTTGCCACTGCAGAGTCAACACTCAAAGACCTGACATTAGCACAACACTTACCGCATCAGCAAAAACACTGCCCAAAATGACTCAGATGTTAAGCAAGATGACAAAAACATGACCCTCTCTCTAACTTAAGACTTGCTGCTATTCAGTCTAACTCATCAAACTGCTCAAACTCCCTACTCCCTAGTTTGATGTGGACACACTTTTGACGATCTCTGCGTCATTCATAGAGACATTTCTCCTCCAAACATCTGTGTCTTTTTACACAGTCAACAATAAAGCCTGGGTTTCTTCAATTACTGAGCACACTATGACGGTACAATACAGTACACCATGCTACCAGCCATCCTGTTCAGCATGTTATGTTGGCTTTTGATGAGATCCATTCTGATCTTGTAAATATTACTCATCTTGCCACAGGGAGGGATGTGCAAACAGAGTTGCTAAGTGCAAGAAAGATTTGCTAACCCTGTGTGGCGCTGCTTTAGTGATCCGTCAATTCCACAAATGATTAAACGGAAAAGAATGAATGGAAATGAATGTGCAAATGTTTTAGGGCAGGTGCACCTCTGCAGTGCTGTGAGAACACGGCTGCTACATGGCTGCTATCTTCAGCTTTAGCTACCTAAAAGACACATTTTAGATCAAGGAATAAGCTTCAAGAAAAGGTGGGGAAAAGAAAAAAACAAAACAAGAACAGAAAATAACAGTAAAGACAGTACATGATATTTTTACAAGGGTGTCAGAGTGACATCAGTTCCCCCTGGGAAAGTCTCTCGGTCCCAGGAGGCATTAGCACCTGTGATTGTTCATGTGACCTGCTAGACAGGTCCCCTGGCTGAATTAATGGGGAACTGAGAGCAACTCATGGCTTGACTCTTCTCAGGTATAGACCCAATGAGGAAGTGTACACTCAGCACACACACACACACACACACACACACACACACACACACACACAACACATACACACACAAACACACACACAAACACAAACACACACACAGACACACACACACACAACACACAGCCTTGAACTCTCTGTAAGTCGCTTTGGATAAAAGCGTCTGCTAAATGCATAAATGTAAATGTATTATAAAGTGGATTGTGTGAGGTGCAAGGGACAGGTTGACACATCTTTTGTTTGTCTGTTTCAGCGTTTGTGCAAGACCATGTCTGTTTGTTAAGGGTGTTAACCAGAGGTGCACGTCAGTGTAGTTGTGCACACACTGTAACTGTGTTCACCAAATTTAGATGCACATCAGAACTCTGCACACCTATTCAAGTTCTACTTTCATTCTAGAGCAGTTTTATTTAGTCAGTTGCAGTTGGACTTTTGCTCTGGTGTTCTAGTGCAGGCATGGCATGATTCATCTCCTATCAGGCTCTAAGAGAGGTTCATTTCATTTCCTAAGAAGGGAAGCTGAATTCAGACAGTGTAAGTATCTTCACTCCGGTCCCATACAGTGGACAGTGTGGGTGAACTCCTCTACAATGGTGACAGGAGTTGAGCTGTGTAGCTGTACAGGGAGTCAGCTGTTCTGCTGCATACGAGGTTTACGAGACATGGGAGTTCACAAAGTCTGGAGGACTGTATCAATGACCGAGGCATTCTATATGGTGCAGACACAATTTGACAACCTAGTGAAGGCCTTGAAATTACCCTGACATTGAGTATTCTCCTCTTTGGTAGCTGCCACACAATTTGCTGAGAAGGCATGTCTATTGGCATATAAACAAGGGGTTGAAAGACAGCTGATCTTTGTTAGAAATTTCTAGCCTATATCAGAGTACAAGAACACTGGATTTGGAGCAGTCCATTTGGACAGGGTACTGAAGAAATGAGTTTTCTGTGTACATGTGCTCGCTATAAACAAAGCTATTGAAAACAAGAGCAGGTATGTGCACCAGATTCGATTTCTTCTGTGATGACGGCTTAGTCCTGGGGAAGGAGGAGGTGGAGGAATGGTTGGGGGAAGAGGTGTGGAGGAGGTGTGGAGGAGGTGTACCTGCGTCTTTCGCCACCAGGCCAGTGAGAGGGTAGAGGGTGGTGGGGGAGCTCCAGCTGTCCCGGACAGTGCCGGCTCCACGGGTGTTACAGAAGTCCCAACGTTTCTGCTGCAGCTGCTGGAGCCAGTACTGCATCACCTGCCTATTGGGAGCCTGTGGGGAGACAGCATTGGCACCAGAGTCACCATGGTCCACACACATTCAGCTTCGGATCAGCCACAACGGGACAGAGTTAGCGTCACAATCATGGGTCACACACATTCTACTCCAAAGCAGCAATGCACTGGCAGCCCAGTCTTGAGTCCCTCACATTTAACTCTCTAACAGCGCAGTGACAGTGTTGGCACTACAGTCACAGGTCATACAGATACAAGATGGAAAATACCAGAAAAAGTACCAGAGTTCCTAAGTTCTTGGGTTTTGGCTTCCATTTGTCCTCCTTTATTAAAGTCACACATGTTTAACTAATGGCAGAAATGTGCAGTGTTGACACCACAGCACTTGACAGCAGTCTCTCACACACACACACACACACACACACACACACACACACACACACACACACACACACACTTATGCCACACTCCTACTACATTAGTGTCGGATCACATGTTGTTGCTATCTGATGTTAAGTGTTGGATGACCAATGACATACATGCCTAAGTGGGCTGTAGCCCAATTCTCAAGTATCGTGTAACAACCAAGATGAATGAAGAAAATTATCATCTGTCCAGCATTTCATTTCACAGATGAAACATTCTGTAATAACCATGGAAACTAACAGAGAGCATGTTCACATGAAACCAATCATGGAAGGAGGAAAAAAACAACTCTGTGGGAAATTCACTGCAGATGAGTAAAAATAACATGCATGCATGACACAGATACAGCACCTCTCTGAAACATTAAGACAAAACACAGTCCACTGACTTCTCATACCCACATTAGAGAGAAACTATTTTGATATGCAACTTAGTCACTGGAAATAAAACTTTCCAGTTCTTTGGACGCTCCCTCTGAAACTTCATCTAGAACTAGCAAATTAAGTTTAAGTTTAAGCTTAAGCTTAAACAACTTAACTTTCATGAAAGGAACAATTTGAGGGCCATCTCACACTCAAACACACACAAACACACACGCTATGGCTTTGTATGGTTGTACTGAATGGTGGTTT
Organism: Tenualosa ilisha; assembly: GCA_015244755.2. NCBI lineage: Eukaryota > Metazoa > Chordata > Actinopteri > Clupeiformes > Clupeidae > Tenualosa > Tenualosa ilisha. The sequence goes on from PYXC01002821.1 coordinate 6,146,741, forward strand.
ATCGCTTAGGCCTATTTAAGGACATCTATTTTACAATTAAAAGAAGAAGAAAAACAAAAACAGATGAACAGACACCTGCATGAGGTTTGCACTCCATCACATTTCACATATCGAAGACCAGTGCGATCACACATCTTCACTTCTGCTAAAATGTCACAGATGCCACTTCACCAGTCTCTGAGCTTAACTACTTTCAGCATAAACTTACATCCATTTCCCTTTCAGAAATGCACACAGTCAGGTGTGTGACCCCCCCACCCACCCGCCCCAACCAAACACACACACACACACACACACACACACACACACACACACACACACACGGTCTCCTCTCTCACTCTCACTTCCATTGGTGCACCCGCCCGTGTTTGGGTATATTCTGTGTCACACATTAACCATAGAACACCAGCACCTGGCCTTGAAGAGCATGGCAGAAAAAAAGTTTTAACTATTAAAAAGCCCTGCCAGAGGAGAGAGCACGAGGCAGAGCAGCAGCTTGGGTGTCAACTAAAGCAACACAATGTAGTTTTGGTGTAAAATCCTCCACCCAAAACAGCTCAATATATATCCTGGATAGTTGGTGAGAATATAACTCTTGTCTTTATCCACTCATACATCCGAATGACTTTTGAGATAGTATCTGAGCAAATAGTTTGATCAAAAGGATGCCTCAAATAGTGGTGAAAAGTTACACAGTGTTACTTTAAGTCTAAGTCCAGTGAATGGTTAGAGATTTTTGAGCTCAACCTCCATTCAAAGGACACCCCTCTTTCCATGCACCTGATTTAAAAACTATTAAGATTCAGTCTGAGTCTCTGATAAAGTTGGAATAGTGTATGAACACTACAGGTGCTGTCAAGGCCACCTAAACTGACAAAGGCTGAAACTTACTAAGTGACTTGAGGCTAAGATAAGACCAAGAGCAAGGCAGGGTGAGACCAAGTCAAGACCAAGATCCAAACACAGACTAGTATTTGAGTCTACATGACATGCGCTACAAGGAACTGTGGAACATAAACACCAAATTCTCGTTAAGACCCAACATCAACACTGTGATATATTTTCAACAACAGATACAATAACTACATCTTAGAGCATCTGTCTGTTTTAACATTTCAATACATTGTAGACTAAATATGGTTGTGATGTGGTCAAGACCACCTAAACTGAGACATTACAAGGAGCCTATCTGCTGAATTTGACAAAACATACAAAAGACTAAAACCAGACATGCAACTTTCTGAACAAACCAGAATCTGTCAAACCCGACAGAGCATGTGACATCATCAGTGTTATTATCATGATATTATGCAACCACAACAAACAAAAATGACCCTGCCAGTGCTGCAGTGGGATGAGGAGAAGTGGACACTGGAGCAGAACCTGCATGTTGGCCCAATGCCAACCCAGTCTCTGAAGGCCTCCCTTCCTCACTCACTCACTTACTTACTTACTCCTGCCTGTCCCCACATCAGCTGGGCTGGCTGAACTGTAGGACTGGAAACTCAAAGTCAAACTTAGCATCAAACTTGGAATGGTTCCTTCCTGTCCACAATGCACAGCAGTCATCAACCACCAAGGATATATATTCTTATATGATTTTATCCACAAATTGCAGCCAACATATCACACCACCCCAGACACTGTCAATAACACATCTAATGTGCTAGATAAATCACTTCATAGCCTGGGCCTACACCTACCTTTTTTTAAATCGGTCTATGACGTGGTCACTAGTTGTTGCAAAAGGACAGTTACTCATCACCTACTATTAAAACCTCTATGTTCACCTTTACTTTGATCACTTATTCTGCATACAATTGGATTCAGTGGGAATTCATTTAAATGTCGGTTATACATTCTCTTTGTTAGCGGTAACACATAATCTTTTACATATAATCTTTCAGTCATTCTCAGATAAGCAATGGCCTGATGGCAAACATAATCATATCTGCACATTGACGAAGAACTCACTACTAAAGAAGGTTAGTCACTTCAGTGGGTTAGATAGCTCTTAACAACACACAAGAATTTCCCTTTGGTTGATATAAACTAACCATTGTTTCAAGGGACGTGAACCTGTAAACAGTGACAGCACCTCAAGTGGACATCTACTCTATAGTCAACGCCTAAACAGGAAAAGTTGTTGTTATCTGCTAATGTTAGCACATCGCTAAAAAGAAAACAATGCCAAGTTCGTCTGCCAAAATTGAGCAACCTTCATTGTTAACGTTACATTGTTGCAGATTGTTGTGATGAAGATGGGCGTTTCTTTATCACATGCCAGAGCGCTGAAGACAGCATACCGTTAAAAAAAGTCATGTCACTTTTCAGACGTGATTTACAATTCTGATGGAGGCAGTCCCATCAGAGATAACGTTAATCTTCGAACATAGCTGGCTAGCATATTTTAGAAACAGATAACTGCTAACTTGATTGGAAACAATCATCAGTTCACAACGAAGGCAGACAACATAAAGTATCACAGACCCTGACTAAATATTCCATAATGCGTTGCTGACTTAGTAAGCTGGTTAACGTTACCTTGAGTAAAAACTCCTTTCCAGCAGTGCGGATCTCGAACTGTCCCTCCTCTCCTTCCACATCATAACTGAAGCATGCATCGGCAATTTCAATATGTCCGAGAGGGAGAGCGTCTTGAGGACTCTTGAAGAAATACAGATAGCATTTCCTCGGATCGTAGACAAACCATCGGGTCTTGAACCCTCTCAAGGGCCCCTTGCCTGCAAGTTTGTTCAGGTATCCGCATAATTTGGGAGCTTCTTCTTTTGTGGAGTCTAGCTCGGCCACATCAACGGACTTTGCAGCCAAAATCCGTGAATTTCTGCTGGGATCGGCCTGACCACCATCCTCCTCATGCATCTTTCTCAGAACTTTCTTGCGAATATTAAGCGGATGCAGAGACTTCTATTTCCATCCGCATGACTGGTCCCTCCTGCACTCGTGGTGTTGCAAGAGATTATGGGAAATGTATTAACTTGACAAGAGCCGGCGTTGCCATCTCGTACAACGAAGAAAAGATACTAAGTGCACGTAAAGACAAAGTGCAGGCCGTTCAGAAACACAACTCTTTTTAGTTTTCTATTTTATACGTTCTTATAGACGAAAATAGATACCCCTTTAAGTGAATGATATGCAATCTGCTCTTCTGCAATCTGCTGATCCAAAGCCACTGTACAGAGTTATTTAGGCGTTGCCCAACCATAATTAAAGAAATATCCTCATGGCAAATGTGTGTTGGACCTATTTAGAAAATAAACGGAGATAATAGATAGCCTCAGAACGGCTGAAATTTTGAAAATTATAGTCGGTTTTAACCAGCAGAGGGAGCAAAATTACGAATTTTCAACTAGGGTGGCTCTCAAACCTACAGACGAGGTCCAAATGCTGGATGTCTGATTGCTGTCTGATTGCGGTCACTACACTTTCATATCGCTTCTAGGTCTGGTTGAACGTAGGCTAATGTCTTCCCAAAGCAAGCCACACAAGTGCTAATCTGAACGGTGGTTTAAGTTTCTCCCCTTCATATTCATAATCAAATTCATTATCATTATATGATAGCCAATTTGATACAGGAAAGGATAAACCTTTGTCTTAGGCTTGATGTGTGAGAGAAGCAGTATGCAGGTTGGGTGATTTTATGGTGCTACAGAGGCATTACATTTACATGTAGAATACATGAGGGATTCATGTCTGATATTGTAATGAAGGATATTTTGTTGCTGCGCAGTATGATTCAGAGTGAGCCTTTTATGGCCTCTCCACATGGTGTTGTGAGAACTTGACAGAACCCAAATGGCAATTTTATAGCCTTTATTTCACAACCAAATGCAGAGTGCATTTGTGTGCACATATACTCACTGTTAAAAACATCCACGTACTGGTACAAAATTGTTATTTCTCCAAAACAGAAACAAACATGGATTGATGTGTTGCCATCGTTACAGCATGTGTTGTTTACCAGAGACCTGTCACCTTTTCTGAGGGAAGCACTTTGGTTTCCTGAACCACAGGTGCAGAGCATGACGATTTTCTTTGCTCAGTGTACACTGTTTCCCCAATGCACCCAATTTAACAAAATCCTCTGTGTTTCAGTGGCACTGTATCTTCTCAATGGCCAATGGATGATATACACAGCATATTCCTGTGTGTCAGTAACATGCAGTTACAGCCATAATAAGGCCTATGACACACCATGAGGTTCAACATTCAGTTTCTTGCTTATCAGAGGTATCTCAAGACAAAACATGAAAGTTATATGACAAAAGCTTTAGTGTTGCATTGAATCTGCAAGGACATACCTCAAGATAAGCACTTTTAAAAGGTCATGGCATCTGAGGGTTTCCCCACAAACCCAGTTTTACCTTTTCTTAGCCTAATGAGTGTAGTTGTGTCCTCCATTCTTCAGGTGTGAGACAGATTTTGGAAATGTGTCTGGCCATGACTGGTGACTATTGGTTACTAGTCTTTCGATTGCCTCAGATGTTCATCTGACAGTGAGGATGTGGGGTGAACAGTGTCTGGTCGACAGTGATCAGACATTCAGTCCTCTGACCTTTGGAAATGTCAACTGTTCTGGGCTAGACAGATCGCCCATACAGTCTCACAGATGAAAGGTCCTTGAAGTAGTGGAACGCTTCAGTGGCACACAAAAGATCAGTCATAACTGAATTTCGCAAAGAGTGCTAAATACAAAATACAGTCAATTTTATTTTGAAATCCAATTTCAAATGCATGTATGGCATTAGTCTAATAATAATAATAATAATAAAAACACATGCAGTAGCAAGAAGCAGTCATCACATTTTGACATGCTGTATCAAAGCTGACTTTGTCTGAAGCATCATTGCATAGCAGATTCATTCTCATAGTCAAATTCAGGTTTTAACTGTATATGAAGGGGACAGTCAAAATTATTGATTTTAGACAATTAAGGTCATATAGGGTCATATATTGTTTTCACCTTCTGTCCATTCACGTTTCTTTTCTTCAACTGAATGAGTCTTGGATTCATTTTGTCCCATGACATTATATCATATCTCAACATATGTTGTCTGCAATTTTTTTCACTTCTATTTTCAATTTTTTTTTGGTAAAGTAATATCAGAATTGTAGAAAATTATGTAGACTAATGTTTTAGTGGTATGTCTCCCACAGTCTTTTTAAACATAGTAAGGTGTAAATATGTGTTAATGATGTGTTGCTTATACTCTGATTAAAAACAGTCTATCTTTCTTTAACTATGTGGATTGACAAAGATGTTTTGCCATTAATTTCAGCAATGACTCAGTGGGAATACACAGACCTATTAAAACAGGTATTACATTTTTCCACCATATCAAAGATTAACCTGAAGACAAAAACAACATTTATCAAAGGTACAGTATGATGACACATTTAATCTTTCTTAGGGCTTAGAAAAAAAACACATAACCCCCAGATCTCTCATCTTAGTCCAATGGGCTTGTGGTTGAGCCTCAGCCTCTGCTACTGTGAGAGCTCACTGATTCACCAAGACAGTGACGAGTCAGTTGTCCCACGCCCAGAAAGAGGAGAGGCATGAGTGGAGAGAGTATGTATGTGCATGTGTGTATGTGTGTGTGTGTGTGTGTGTGTGTGTGTGTGTGTGTGTGTGTATATGTATGTGTGTGTTCTGAGAAGGGACCCACAAGCATCTATTCCATACATAGGCTTTAGATGAGGGTGGACTCAGAACACCTCATCATGGTTCTTCATGGGCTGTTTCTATCTCAATGTAAAGCGTCTGTTTGGAAAGGTTTGAGAATCAAAGCTGGGGTCTGCACTATGACTCAGTCTTTTCTGATGGGGACACATGACTGGGAAATTGTGTTACCAGGAGAGCGGTCTTTATCATCACAGAACATTTCTATGAGCCAAATTTTGTATAAAAGTTTATGGAACTATCGTTGGAGGACTAAACAGGAAGGTCCACAAAAATAGCCATTACTGGAGCCATTTATGTGTGTAAAATGTTAAGTGATTCAGTTCAGTACTTTCAGTGTGGACAGGCTTACGGGGAGAAATTAGACAGACATTCAATAGGACAGAAAGACTTATACAGAACATAAAAACACTTGTTGGCTGTTTGCTTGTCAGCTTGTTTGTGCCCTGAAAGCACAAATTCAGTACTGAACTGAATTCCCTACATTTACTTGTCATAATTATTATACACAGCTAGTCCTCTTCCAGAGAGCCATAGTCTACAATATATGATCTTACAGTTACCACTGGGTAAATGCAGACCTATTAGCCCTATTACTGTATGTATGGCAAACCTGAGTGAGCTGGATGCTCAGGCCTGTTCCAGTGATGGGAGGAAAGCGATGATACCATGATTCCTGTTCAAGCCTAAAGCATCATGCAGCTGGCCTCTACCTCTTCCTATAGCTAATGAGGCTTCCTTTCAAGTGAATCATCCTCTCTCTCTCTCAACCGCCACTGCGCGTGCACACACACACACACACACACACACACACACACACACTGTGTACACACTGTGTGTGTGTGTATGTGTGTGCTTGCAGAAGAAACCACATTTTTTCTCATTCGCTCTCTCTTACTTTCCTTTGCCAGTTACTTTCCATTTGCTCGCAGGAAACTCTACCGTGGTGGAAGCCTCTCTCTCTTTTTTTTCTCTATCACCAATTCAAAGGTGAAGTGCAATCTCTTAGATACACACACCCTTAATTTTCCATGTGTGTGTGGAAGAAGGCGTAATGTAAATGCCATGTGTGTATATCAGCCTTATTCAGTGTCTTCGCACCCTCAGAACACTTTTGCCTTTCTTTTGGCTGCGCACACACACACGGCTGTCCTGCTCGTGAGCCAGAGGACAGCGGGTACTAGAGGGGTGAGAAAGATGAGACTCAGGTCTAAACACTCCCAACAGAGCTCCCCAACAGGTATGTCCAGACAACTGACAAGAAGGTTTCTCAAAGTTTCTGAAAGAGTACAGCAGCATTATTGTGGTCATACTGTTGAAACATTATGAGACAAAATTCAGGTAGTTTTTAGATTTTTTAGACTTTAGATTTTTTGAGTGTTTGTTTGCTGTGCGATATGTGTAATAAATGTCAATTCATTTTTTGCTGTTAGATAAGTAAAAAAAATAAAACCACTCTACTTGTGAAGTGAAAAAAAAATATTTACAAAAATATATACACAAAATTGTGAAAAAAAAAAAAACCCTGTGATAACACATAGTGAGTATGCTGTATATACAATGAAGAAACTTTTGCAGCCAGGACAATGTCATGATGTGAATATTGAACTACATGTATAACCTGTATTGTGTGTGTGTGTGTGTGTGTGTGTGTGTCTGTCTATGTCTCCTTCAGACACTCCATGGTATTTTGGGATTGGATCTAGACAGCTGAAGCCTGGCTCTCCTCATAATTACCTCACAGCAAAGAGATCAATGAATCCAGTGTGGCCCAAAGCACACTGCTTTCACACTCGCCTGATGTTTCGTCTCAAGGTGAGCATCCTGCCTGATCGCTAATAACCTCTGTGTGTAAGCTGTTATGAAGAAATACAGTTCTTTACAGATCACTGATCATCCCTAGGTGTGGTCAAATCACAAATAAACCACATTGCTATTGTGACACTGATAGCATGTTCCCTGGGTTAACAGACTGCAAAGTTTACTTAAACTGTATATCTTATTTCATACACAGAGGCAATTCAATAGCCCTGGCACAACCAAGGTTGTGGGTTCAAGTCCCAGGATGCACACATGATGACCTTTAGCTACTTGACAGTACATGAAAACATTTGTTAAAATCCAACAGAAAAATCTTTTTTTATAATTTGCTCTTTAACTGTACATACTGCATATACTGTATATACTGCACTTGCTGCTCTTTGCACTTCTGATTAGATGCCAAACTGCATTTCATTACCTGTATTTATACATGAGTAATGACAATTAAGTTGAATCTAATCTAATCTTATCTTTTTAACGAACCTTTTGGTTGACTCTTAAACGCTTCACTATGTGTGACGCCTTAGTGTTTACTTTAAATTCTATATGAACATAAAGAACCCAAAGACATATAGAAAATTGCATTAGAATCATATTTATAGTAATAGGAGTGCTGAACATTTAAATGTATTCAGCTGTTTTACCAGTTTCACTCTGACGTGACCCATATGTCAGTGGTGTGTTTAGCTGACTTGCTGAGATCAGCATACCTGAGTGTACCTGCTGAGAATATTCTGTGGATTTACATGAGCACCTGCACGTGATTTACATGAGCTTTTCCCTGCAAGTATGTGTGGTCCAGGCAGTGATAGTAAAATACACCCAGTCACCGTGGGGCCCGCTCAGGGAAGATAAATTAGAACAATGGTCGTTTTCACCATGCTTTATGAACTGCCTGACGTGGCTGGAACATAGGCAAATCAGGTTGCTACGCTGGCTTAGAACCATCCCCTTCACACACACACACACACTCACACACACACACACTTCTCTCTGTTAGATTGACGTGAGAGTTTCTGCGGATGTGCCAACCTGTGGAGCCCACCTTGGAAACCAGTGGTCATCTGTACTCTGTGTTTGTTCTCTCTCCGCTGCGTCTGTCGGGTCTGCAGGATCGGATGAAGATGGAGAAGGGGCAAGGAGCGGAGGGGGAGGGAGCAGGCACTGACAGCACACTGCGGGAGCTCGCCCTGAAGTGGTTCACCGAGACCCAGGCACCACTCATTCTCCACGAGGGCAACTTCCCTGCCTGGTTCCAGGGCTTCATTACCAGAAAGTAAGCCAGTCACACCTCACAGAGGCATTACAGAAGTTCAGTAAACTGTTAGTAGTTAGTAAGCCAAGTGTCTCTTAAAGCAGTGAATATCATGATGGTGTCTCTGAATTGCTGGATGCTGGATTTCTTAAATGATCTGTGTCAGGTACAATTTACTGTCCAAATGAAATAAGCTAATAAGTTATTAAAATAACTGAGTTTCACAGAGAGAGGAATCTAGCTTGTTTAGATATCCTTTTACCAGTTATTTTAGCACAGAGGTGATAAAAAGAAAGTTTACTTGGATCTAAGTGTATGGATTTGGTATTGTAAGTAGAGTACATACCAGTGACCCCAAGAACACATTTTTTTTACAATTTACAACAAATATGTTGGCCTCTTCTTACTAAAGGAAAAGGGAAATAAACGTTTGTTAGTGAGTTTCAGGGCATACATCTGTCCCTTCTAAACAAATTGGCCAGGAACTGTGGCTTTGCTTTTAGTGACTTTAATTTCCATGGTATAATTTTACCCAGGGATGCAGAGGATCATTTGAGAGATAAGGAGCTTGGCTGTTTCCTCATCCGGCTCAGCGACAAAGCTGTTGGCTACATCCTCTCCTATAAGTGAGTCATTGACACAGTTTAGCATATGAAGAGTTCGGATGCAAATGTCCCTTTGCGACGAATTTACAGAACTATATTTATAGAATTTTGATAAACTTGATTATCAGTCCAACTCCAATTGGATTGTTTTGGCTTGATTTGTTTTTACTTGATACTAATATTTCAACTACAGTTTGATAGAGATTACTTGGAAATTATTATAAAAACAACTTAAATTTTGCATTTCTGAAGATTGACTTGGGGGGGTTTTGCATCTGAACTCTTCATATATTTTGTACATTCTAAAGTGATGTATGTGTTTATTTGCAACCTAAAATATAATCCATTGTAATTAAAAGTGCAGAAATATTAATTTAAGATACATCTGAGATTTTTCAAACATTTGAAATGATGAATCTTGCATTGCTAAACATGTAAGCAAGTTCACACTAACACACCTACACATCCTACAAAACCTACACATTCTCACATGCACTTCAACCATCTAATACTAACCACTGAACACGTGTTTGCACCAAAAGCCTCGACCACTGTTACCATAAATAGTCAGAGTCGAGATAGAGATAGGCTATACCTCCGACCAATTAAGACGTGTTTATACCAGAGAATGAGACTGTTGGTAATTACCCAGAACCAACCAAGCCAGTCTGATGTGAAGTAACACTGAGATGCATAAGTCCTAACCCTCATATCTGTCAGTAATTTATGCAGTGCAGTAGGGAGTGTAACTTTTTGTTCTGAGTCTACATAGAGTAGACAGTACAAAACAAGTACACAATGAATGTATTAATGAACGAGTGTTTCCACCATTCACCTGTTGATTTGACCAGTGCTCACCCCATGTGGAAGCCTAGCTCTGAAGGAATTCCTTTTTTTGTTTGTTAAGGGGCCGAGACCGCTGTCGGCACTTTGTCATCAACCAAAATAAATCAGGCCAGTTTATAGTGACAGGGGACACGGAGATGCACGACAGTCTGACCAGTCTAGTGGAGTACTACCAACAGAGTCCCATTGAGCCCTTTGGAGAGTACCTCACATGTTCCTGCTTTCAGGTGAGCACTCTTTTCACAGATGTGACCTAAAGAGAGTCTGATTCAGTCCAGACACAAAATCGTAAATGTTAAATGAGGAGTGTATGACTTATGAATCTACTTGGCATATGTCTGGAGATGACGGCAAAATGAATTTTATAATTGACATAATGAGTCTTGTAATTCTTTGTGTGTGTGTGTGTTATCGAAACAGACCTCTAGTGAAGGCCTGTATGATGTGATCCAGAATGATTCCAAAAGGAAGTCAACAGGAATCAATGTGCAGGCCATGAAAAATTTATGGGATCAGCGCAGTCTGGGTTCAGGTGATGGCCAGGCCGTGCCTGCTTTACCTTCAAAGGCCAGCCAGAGACCACAGTCCACCTCGCAGGTCAGACACACATTCACACTGAGATGTGAAATAGGCTCTTAAATTGGCTCAGCAAAGCACTGAAAAAAAACAAAACATTACTGAATACTATTAAAATCATAGTGTTTTAAATAAAACATACTATTTATAAGAACTAATACTGAGTATTGAAGTTGTTGATGAATTACCTTAGATAATGCAAAAAATGTATACTCCATTTTGTATCGTAACACATACCACATTGCCATCTCAGAAATATTATTTTACGTTTCTGCTGGTAATTATCCCTTATAGCCTAACCACGTTGTATTTTACACAGGCAGTGCCTCCAGTACCAAGAAGGGGTCCCCCCTCCAAGACGTCATCTCTGGAGCACCCAAAACCCTCTGAGGAGCGATGCAGGGTACTATATGCACGCCTAGAACAGCCACGCGCCACAGAACGAGAGCCACCACCACCCCGCTTCCGGCGGGGGTCTCAGAAGGGTACCCTGGAGGATGAGCCTTCAGTGGGTACGCCTCACAAGGGGACATGGGCAAACGCCAGGCCAACCTCTAGCTCCAGCTCTGCTGCTGCCACGGGGCCCGGCGTTGTGTACACAGAGCTTAGTCTTATGGATTGCCGCAGCCGGTCGCTGCCGCTGCTGGACGAGGTGGCGGTGGCAGAGAGCCACTCCCACTGGCTGAAGACGCCTTCCCACAGCCGCCCTGACACATCACCAGGCCAGCCGCGCCGTGCCACTCACACCCTCTCGCTCCTGGACCAGCGGGATGTGGATGCAAGGGCTGCAGGTAGGGGGGTCACCAACAGCAACAGCCTGGAGAAGCTGAGCGGTCCCCAGCTGTACCATCTGGCTGGGGGACCTGTAAGCGGTGGCAGCTTCGGCGGCAGTTACAGTATGGCACAGTCGGATAACACGGCACGAGAAAGTGAGGTGACATACGCAGAGGTGCCCCGCGAGTCCGTCCCCAGGCACTTCCTGGATAACACGTATGAGCAAATCCCAGACCATAAGGCCCAGGCCTGGGCAGAGGAGCAGAGAATGCTGGGAAACACTTACGAGTCCCTGGATGACCTGAGGACCAAACAGACCAACACTGCTTCAAAGGTTAGTTCATAGAGTACAATAGACACAGGTGTAAATGTGTTTTTATCCAACATTACAGCAGTCTGTACATAAACTATACTGTGCAAAAGCTTTCCTAATTGTTTATTTTCGTATTATGGTTTTAAAGGGAAAACCACAACAAAATGCTGCAATGCTGTTTCTATGTTAAAAAGTGATGTAATGTGGTGTGTTTATGATGTGCTGCAGGATCAAATGGCTGCAACAGTAGCTGATAAAATGTGAAGGGCAGCATGCTATGAATCATTAACCCAAACTGAGTAATGATTGACTTTCCTGTGTTTCCCATCCAGAGTGACAAATGGAGATGGCTATTTCCGGACCACAGGAAGAAATAGTGATTCTATGGAGAAGGGAACCAAACAGTCTGCAGCAGTGACTACACTGAACTCTTACAGATCAACTCAGCTACACAACCATTATCTCTGCCGATCAGATTCACAAAGGAAACACTACGGGAAATCACTAACACAGGCACACACGTAAGACGACATCGCAAGTAGATGAAAATGACTTGGGTTGTTATCAGACGGCATAGCCGCATTATGGTTTTCACACACTGACCAGTGGGGTTTCAATCCACAAGCCAAGACACCAAAAAAACAGGTTGAAGTTACATTAATGTTAATGTGATGTTATGTTAAACACATTGAGTAAACACTGAAGGAATTAGTTTAAATATCCAAAACAGAAACAAACTCTAGGGGTATATTCCTTTTTTTCCTATTTTACTTTTACAAACTTTGAGTGCTGGACACACATTTGTTGGTATATAAAGTTAATCTAAAATTTGCCTGTAAATGACTAGGATTCACTCTAAGCAAAGTGCATATTTTTTGTGTTGTCCCTAATAGGCTATGTATGTTTGCAATGTTTATGTTTTGTAGCATTATTATAATTGTGAATATTTATTTATTAAAACAATATTTTTAAACCTTTTTTTGTTTGGTTGACATGCTTATTAAACACCTACTTTAAACTTTGGTTACATCTGGACCCTTAAAACTCTGCCACCATAGTAGAGGCCATTGTGCTCTCGAGGTCATATTAAGGCGTGTTGTCTTTCTGTCTCAATGACCAGTAAGAGGAGTTGAGAGATTGACGCGGGAGGCAACTAAACACGTGCTCAGGACCATTTGTTCACTGTCTCTCACCGCGCCCATCTCCTGCACCGCCATTATCCGTCCAGAGGCAGCGACGCAGTGGGCTGAGCGGCTGATAAATCTCTATGCGGATGAGACACTCGGTCAAGATGGAGAAGGTGTGGTGGGGGTGTGGGAGACGTGTGTGTGTGTGAGGGGGAAATCCATCAGACTACCTGAAACAGAGAGGCCAGTTAGGCGTGTCACAGGGGAAAAATCACTGGCCGGCTCAGAGATGGATGTGGCTGAGCTCTTGACGGCCGTCGCTCTACTGCTGAGAGGCTGAATGGAAGGAAAAAAAATCAGAGTGGAAATAGGTGTGGTTTGATCACAGCTTTGACAGCATAGTGCTTTTTTACTGCACACACAAATTACGCTGGTAGACGTGGATAGCTTCTGTGGCGATTGTTTTGTAGGCCATGTCAGTTGCAAGAAGACTGAAGCTAAACTGGTGGAGGCATCGTGACCTGATGGTGGAAACTACGCAACATGAGCAGTTAGCTGAAATCTTCCAATGGAGGAACCTCTTTCCATGGTGGCGCTCTACAAAGGCAGCTGCGCAGGGTGATGAGAAAACTGTCTCCATTGCGACTAAACAAACATAAAGTTGATTATGTAACATCCTACATGGTCTGTCTGTATCACTGGTGTTGCCCAACACTTACACACCCAAACTCAACCGCTGACACTACCTTATATGTGCACACACACACACATCCACTCACACACACGCACAGACACATACACACACATAAACACACGCACTCAGGGATGTTGCAACTCAGCATGTTTTCTCTCTCTCATGTCTGTCATGGGCCCCTGACCTTCATATAGAACCTCCTTCATTAGCAATGAACATTGTTATTAATCCTCCCAGTGCTGGGGGATGGCACAGGCTGTTAAGGTTTACAGCCCTGTAAATTGTCTTACCTGAATTTAACAACCAGCATCTGTGGTGCCGCTGCATTGGCCAAGCCTCTTCAGCAGCCTTCACTGCACCCCAACCACCTCAAATTCCTACTTACACACACACACACACACACACACACTCATACACACACTCACACAAGCTCACATATACTTTCTCCAGCTGTCGTACATCTCAGAGACTCTCAAATCCCCACCATGACGCAGAAACAGGATGAGATGAAATGATGGAGGACCCTGCAGGCCTGACAGAATGAGATGCTGAATGAGTCTAATTCTCAGCTATTCAGTATGGTGAACGAGGAGCTGCTGGATCTCTGCCCCCCCCTAGCTAATTACTCGGCCCTATGATGATTCAGTGAGAGGCTGGGGGTGCACGGACATCAAAAACATGGCCCAGATGACAGCAAGGGTTTTTATGTAGGGTAATGCTAGAAGAGCAGGGTATTAGAGTAGCAAATATTTTATGACATTTAAAATGGAGCGATTGGTTCTCATGGAGAGGCAAACATCAACCCTTACCCTAAAACATGATGAAAGGTGAAAATTATGAGAATTAAGGGAAATGTTGCTTAAATATTGCATAAATAGTGGCAAATAATATTGACAAGTCTCATAACATTCGACAATAAAAACACTTGCCTCAAATTGAAGTTTTATTCCATGTTGACTAAGGCTTTTATGTTCATTACACATACAGTAGGCCCAGCTTGGTAAGAGGATAGGACAGAGGGCTTTTTAAGAAATTAGCTTCCAGAGGCTATTTCCCTTTCAATGATATTCCAACTGTGAATTGAGCTAGTCAGCACTGTGATCAATAAAGGGATGATGGGTCATGAGATTTCATTACGCCTATGACACTGTGGGCCAACACTGTGGATGTGTTGCAGCAGGCGCTGCCACAAAGCCTTTATTGACATCCCATCAGCTGCTATGGCAATTCAGTCAACGGCCAGTGTGCTCGGTCAGCACTTACTGGCATGGATGACCACATGATTGTGAAAGGTAGCCTACATGTATGGGAATGCAAGGCCACTGTCTCTGTGTAAAGCACTTTATGGACGTTCAAACAACACGGCACCAGAAGAGAAATACCAGCCTGCCTTATGATGTTGATGTAACTTTAGGTCTGACCAGACAATCTGAGGTAATCTCTTTTCTTACATTTCTTTGTTTCTGTCATTAGGATCTGACAATTCTGTGTCTGTTACATCGATTTTTAAACCTCCATAGCAGTCTCCAAGTAGTCTCAAAGAAATCTGAATGTAAATCTGGGTTTATGACCTGCATGATAAAAGATGAGTGACTGCACACTCAGGAAAGTGAATAGATCGCCTCCTGTTGGACATAGAGTGACATTGACCAGCAAACTGGAATTTTAGGTCAGTTTCACTGCTCCTCTTTAATACTCACAATAAATTTATGCCGGATGTCACATCATATCAATTGCCTTCATTAAAAATGTTAAAATATATGCACATTTACACATGTAAATGTGCATATATTTGAGCTACAAACAGATGTAAGCAAAACAGATGTAAGCCAAAAAAACAAACAAAAACAAAACAAAAACAAACAAATGTAAGCAAAAACTAAATAAATAAAATTTTAAAGGGCAAAATGTCATTCTGCCTTCAAGTCCGTTTGGCCTTGACTCAAAGCGTTTGGCCTGTTTGGGGGGAACTGCTGTAATCCAATTTGGCTCAGTGACTCCTTTTGGCCCGTTTCTAGCAGAGATGAAGTCTGAGGATTTACCCG
>PYXC01002821.1:6165000-6232500 GCA_015244755.2 Tenualosa ilisha
CATCACTGTTAAGCAGAGGTGCACCACTGTTTTTGGGGGTTTTTTTTGCAAAGTCGTGCTTACAGTATTCTATGATCTATATTGTTTGACATTGCAACTCTGTATGGTTCTGGCAAATTTTTCTGTGCTAGATTATCTCTTAGATACACACACACCAATTCATCATTTTTAGACACTAATATAATGCCATAAATAATTATTTCCAAGAGGTTATTACTCAGTCTACAGCAGCATGTATTTACACTAAAATGTCTACCTGTGACGTGCTAAATGCACATTAAAGGGGACAGACAATGGATGAATGGAGTATTGCACCTTGTTCTTTGATGTTAAAATGAAATAAATTCAATAAGCTCAAGTGCAATTGTACAAGCCCAATTAAAACCTTGAATTTAGGCTGGGTATTAAGATGGTCCTTTTGGCTAAATGGCACACTCTTTGGCAGCCACAGTTGAACTACAATTGCTTTGTGCTATTTGACATCACATGTAGGCTTTGTTCTAATTTGCCTATGTTTCAGTGGCTATTTCCAGGTTCAAGCCAGGCACAACCATGCCTCATGTTCATGATAGCTCTTTGGCCATTCACAACTTCTCCTAATTTATCAAAGCCAAGGCAAAAATAGTTGTCCATTCTATGTCTCCTTTATCTCCACTGATTCCCTCTGATACAAACTCCCAACACAAACAAGCACACACACACACATACACACGCTTTTGCAGAAACTAGTGCACCAACCCCTCCTCCTCATTCGTCACCCATGAAGACACAATGCCTTTAAACTCTCTCTGCTCTTTCCTCTGAATGAACCTCTCACCCAGACACTGTCCCTTCCAGCAACGCAGTCTGAGGCCGCTCCATGAATCATCGCACAACTAATATGGCCAAGGACGCCGCTCTTAGCATCTCCAGTCAGGAGATTTACCGGTCCAGGCGTGCACCACCGGTGTAAATGCGCCGCTGAATGCTGAGGCAGCGTGCTCCTAACGATCTCATTCTGCTTAAAAAGTCATTACAGGTTATACGACAGGATGGGCTCAGACGTAATCACTTTCCCATCTTTATGGGGAGGACTCTCCCCCGTCCTCTTTTCCTTCCTTTTCCTGTTCCGCAGGAGCTGCAGGGCTGAGAGGGAGAACAGGGGACAGCTCAGGAGAGGAGGAAGCTTGCAGGGGTCCTGTGTAGGACCATAGTCAATATAGAGTTTACTATCCTAAGGTATGCAAAGATCCTATTTCTTTTTTCACTCCAAATGACTGTTTTCCAGGGCTGACTGGGGTTTCAAGTTAGCACTCAACAGGGGTGATGGCTGGTGGAAATGCCCCTCTGTGAAATTGGACAACTTTTCGTGACTCCAGCCTGACGGTGCATCTTTCAGACAACTGGCAGTTACAAAAGTAGCAATAATGATTAAGCCTATACCTGCCTATCTCGTCCCTACAAGGGCCTGAAGTTTAGCAAGAAACAAAGAGCATTTAAGAATCTTTGGTAAGAAAGTAGAAAGTCGTACTACCTGTCTTTTTGTACAACACTAATATCCCTTAATTCTTATATACCCATTATTTTCAGGGGCTATTTACAAAAACATTTATGACAGTTCAACACCAGATGAGTTCTTGAAAGCCCTACAGAAAAGCCTGGCCACTATTCACTTCCAGTAAATACAAGTATAATGTTACTGTACAAAAGGCTTTTAAACTCCATTTGAATTACAGGCCCTGTTTTGCATAATAAGTGGACTGCACAGGTTTAGTATAGGATTATTTGATCAGGTCTTTGTGTTTATAAATACAGTATTAAACATGGTGTGGGAGGCCCTTGGTGACCAAAAGACTCCTTAAGGCAACGTCTTGTTAATGATGCCATAGAAATAAATGAGCCTACAACTGACCTAAGTCCTTAATTATATGACTGAGAGAGTAGTAACCAATAGATATCACACTGAAACCATACAAGTCTTCCTGTTTAACTTTCCTACATGTAGACCTAGGAAATATACACGTGGAGCTAAAATATACATAGAAAGTGAGCCAATGGAAATATTATAAATGAAAGTATAGGCCTCCTTCATATTTTACACACCTTGTCACAAATGCGTTCTCTTCTAGAGCAGATTTGCTGGCTCACTTGAGAAAACACTACGTCAAGAATGAGAGGTAGTCAGTCAAAGAGCGACAGAAAATCAATTTATTCAAAGTGGAGTCAAATGCCCTCTATCGCATCAAATACTGAAAAATGTTTCTGTTTTTAGAGACAGCTGATGCTAACATCTCAAGTTCCGACAGGAGATGGAGGGAGGGAAGGAGAAAGGGAGGGAATCATAGCACAGTAAAAATATATGAGGGGGGATGAGAGACTTTGTTCAGAGATGAGGGAGCCCTTCATTCAACTGGAGAACAGTTAGATATGATTGTCGTCATGCTCCAGTTCCTAAAGCAGTAAGAGAGTAAGAGATGACGGAAGCAATTGGTAGCGAGGGGAAGAAAGGGAAGAGAGGGGTAGAAAGAGGGAGAGCAGAGGACAGGGTCTGGGGGAAAGGGGGGGGGGGGGGTCCAAAGCATGCACTTCATGGAGATAGATTGCATAGCTTTTAAAAAACACTGTCTTTTTTGTGACCTTGATGCCAGTGCTGTGCTTTTAGCCCTCTTGCATTTTCAGTTTCTTTCTTTCTTTTTTTCCTCTCTTTCTTTCTCAGTCCTTTCATCTTCGTCTCCTCAGGCTCTTGAGAAAACATGACGTTTTTTTTGTTTAATCCCCAGAAGGAAATGAACATTGACAAGTCATTGGAGGAAACGAAAGGAGAGTCCATCTCAATTCAGTTCATATTTCCAATGTGCTCCAGACATTGAGAAAATATACAGGGAGGGGAGACGGTGTATCCAAAGACGCAGTAACCACTCTGCTTGAATATCCATTCTCATCAGACGAGACGCCGATGGGAGGAAAGAAAAGTAGACCTCTTGGAACCAGTCATGTTTTTGGCCTTAGTGTCTCTCTGTCTTCCTCTGTTTCATCTCTCCTCCAGGAACCAAAAAAAATAAAATGATCATGCATGTTGCTCTCTGCTATGCTCTGTTAAGTAACATGTGCTTCGTTGGGATCCAAAATCAGAGACAAGCAGAGAGTATAAAGAGGAAGAGACTCAGGGTGTTGCAAACAGTTGCCCGTCCCTTAGGAGAGTGCCCAAGGACATGAACCAAAGCCCTCTGGAACTGAGACAAGACAGGCACTAAGCTGTGTGGTCAGGAAGTGTTCTAGGTAGAGCCACCATGGCAACCAGGGGCAGAGTCAAGATGGCGACCAGGGGTGTGGCTGCACGTCAGTTCCTGAATCTTCCATTGGAGCCCTCTTAAATCAAATTCTTATATGGAAGGTGCTGAAATAACATAACATACATAAAGTACAAAGTCAGACTACAACCAAAGAAAATCTCACAGGTATCACAAACACAAACAACTGATAACAA
Organism: Tenualosa ilisha; assembly: GCA_015244755.2. Taxonomy (NCBI): domain Eukaryota; kingdom Metazoa; phylum Chordata; class Actinopteri; order Clupeiformes; family Clupeidae; genus Tenualosa; species Tenualosa ilisha. The sequence goes on from PYXC01002821.1 coordinate 6,168,467, forward strand.
AAAATAACAAAAAATAATTTAGTCTCAGTTGTTGTACTAACTTGATAAAACTTGACACTGGCTTACACAAAGTCTTAATATTTGGGACAGCAATCAGAGGGAACTGGAACAGCCAATTAAGCATCTAAATGACTTTTGGGAGAAATCTGGTGTGAATCAGTCAATTGTACTATTGTTTGACATTGCCAAGTGCTGTTGGAATGAGAATGAGAGAATTTGGTACAACATAGAACAAATAGCGAAACAGCTAACGCTAACTGATGGGGGCACAGAAAAATTAAACTGAAAAAAGTTTCCATGCGCCCCCCTCAGTTGACATTGCTGCTGCTTCACAAATTAGGTCTATAGTACTTTGCACCAAACAACAGGACTATCGATTGATTCACATCGGATTTCTCTTTTAACTAGAACAGCCCACCAAATAGAACTTGTGTGCAAGTCTGACTCTTAACTCCAACTGACTTCGATGACATCAGCACCTAGGCAAATGTTAATAATCCAAGCGGATCCCCCAGCCCATATGCCTGAGCATTAGGATGAAGTATAGACTTGTGAAATGTGTTTGAAAATAATCAGGAGGACAGCCAGATGGCTCTTGATAGCGCCTCTGTAATGAATGTAGAATTTATTTGGAAATGGTGTGGAAAAGTCGCCCCATAAAACAGGCCCGACTCAACTCCAAACCACTTCAGTGAGAAAACATTGGAGCACATTATGCACCTGTGCCTCTTGATATGAAACCAAATAAAAGTCTTGGGTTCAATTAAACATTAAAACAAGTTAGGGATTTTTTTTTGTTAATTATTTGCAAAATGGACTTGAAAGAGCTCTTGTTTTTGGGCACACTAAGGTGATTTCACTCCCCTGCAGGTGCCAGTAATGATTCACCTGAGTGTCCCATTATCAGCAATAGATGTATGCCTCTCCAATGCACAGGGAACTTCCACTCTATTATGGGCTGTGTCTTCCATGACTCATTCCAGCCCTCACAATTGGGTCCTATTTTATGGGACTGCGGCAGGTTCATTCTCTAGAACGTTCCGTGCGGGAAGGTTTTTATCCACCCAACCAAACCCTCCCCCCTCGTCCTTATGCCCCCAGCACTGTCTGAGAGCATTAGCTTGCATTCTGTTGTGAAGATGACACAGGCGTTTCCAGCAATGACTTAGAAAGCAATTTCAGGCCTGATATACAATGCATACAGCAGTCACAGTGAGCAAATAGGTCACACCTAACCTGACAGACAGAGGCACCTAGAGCTACAGTCTCCATCCTAAATAAGGAGGGGGAGACAGAAGAGACCCCTGCTCCACTGAGCTATTCTGTCTTTCAGGATTGTGATTGGCTGAGAGATCCCTTGGCAGCAGAGTGATGTCATAATGTCCCGGTTGAACTAATTTCCTGTTTGGGAGGTGGCACAGCTGTGCTGGGTAAGAAGGGCTTGTAAAAGTGAAGCGGTGGAATGTCCAGCCAATAAACCCCACTGCACCACTCCACTCCCAGCCTGTATGAGGCACACAGCTCAAAATCCACAACAGGTGGATACATTCAGATGAGGTAAAAACTCAATATATCCATGGATCAGTGTTAACATTAGTCTGATTAGAAATTAAGAAAATATAGCCAATATATTTGTTTGTGATTATTTATTACCATTCAAAATTCCAATTAATAAGAGAAAACTCACAAGCCCTACCATATATTGCACATATAATGTGCAATATACCCACTATGGTGCTGCAGCATGCATCATCCATGACCCAGGTGATACGTTCTAATCAGCACATGGACAGGTCTATCTCCCCATGCCAAATGTGCTCTATAGAATGTCCCCATGGGTTATATATATTCCAGTGCTGCTAACAGTCCTCATAGTCCATGTCCACCCAGCCACTGATGGATGAGGGTGTGTACAAGCCCACACACAGATGCCCTGCAGCCTGTTTGCATGCTAACGACAAGCCCCGTTGGTGGCAACCCTGCGTGCCCACGGGCGCATGATGTGTTACGGATTGGCACCTCCACGCCTACACATCCGGCAAATGTGGGGGGCAGACTTGGGTCAGAGCTGCACCAGCTTGGCAGCAGTTGCTTCCTAGATAGTGAGCATCATTACTGAGCATGCTCATCCCATCACCAAGGGGGCACAGTCTAATCACTTTCAGCAGCAGCAGGAGGACTACAGGGGCTCTGATTCATGGCAAACTCAGAAAAGAAAGAAAACTGTGGCCTGGGGATGTGAGAGTACTCACAGGAATGACACATATGTGCACAGAGAGCAGCACTGAATGGTGTTCACAGCAATACAAGCATCTCTGCGTATGGCGAACTAAAGAACGGCAATATAGGCCCACTGTCTATTTTCAACAGTATGCATACAACCACTGCCAATATTACAAACTCCAATGGCAAGTTCCAAACATATCTAATACTATATATGAATGTGCACGTATTATGAGAGGTCTTGCACAGAAAGGACATGAAATTCAAAAGTAAGAAAAAAAATTCAATTTCTCTCTCCTGTTTTATTTCTTAGCCTTCCTATTTTAGTGAGGCTTCAATTTTCTTTGAGCATCTGGAATGTTACCTTAAAAACTCAGGAGCTCTTGAGATCATGTTCTCAAAGTCGGCAAAGGACAGCTTGTTGTCTCCGTCCAGGTCGGACTCCTCGATGGTCTTCTCACACACCAGGTTGACCTCCTCCTGAGTCAACTCCTCCTTTGTCAGCTTGTTCAGTGTCTTCTCCAGGTCCTCCTTACAGATGAAGTTATCCACATTGAAATCTGTGGAGTGAAGGAAACAATATGATAACTCCTCGTTAGGTGGTTACCAATGGTCTACAATAGACAATCCACAGATGCTTACATTATAAACAAAAAATAAACAAAGAGTTGATAGTGATACTCTGTTAACAATCATTTATAGTTAAGATTAGGGGGTGGGTTTGGTTAAGGTGATGTTACATTTTAAGAGCTGAACTCAAATTTCAACAAACCATCTGGAGAAGTCTCTGTAGGCGGACTATCCAAGTACCACCAATAAAAAAGACTCACTTTGATCATTTACTCATTCTTTGGCCATATGGTTATTGTGGTTTATATTCAGACAGCAGAGACGGTTATGGGCACTAGGCTGCATGAGTCATATAGAGAAGAGCACACGCTCCTAATATACGTAAGGTAATTCTACAGCCATTTTTTCTCCACATAGTTCTGTGCTAATAACCTCCGTTTTATGAGAGACTATGGACACTAAGAGAAATATGGTTGCCGTTTTATGGCAGAGCCATTAAAGGAGAGATAGTGTTACTGTACCGTAGATTTTAAAAGCATAAATGGCCTTCAGCTCTCGAGGAGCCATTTCACTGAGCACTGAAAACATGTCCACAAAGTCATTGAAGCTGAGGTTCCCCAGGCCGTCCTCGGAGAAGGACTCAACTATCCGATTCCTGAACGGATTTTCCTGATAGAGAACAGAGAGATCGGGGGAGAAAAGGAAGGGAAATAAATCAGGCAAAAGGGCTTTGATTTACTAAAAAGCTTCTGTATGATCTGAGCTATATGTCATTTGACCCTGAAAAAAATGTTAATGCATGACAATACTAATTTACTAAATTATTATTATTATTTTTGTTGTTGTTGTTATTATACAACAGTTGTGAACTTGACTGCACATCTTGATTGACCTCAGGTGGTGTCTCAGGCTGGCTGCACAGCGGCTCAGGCCTTTAGACATGGCACTGCTAAGCCATAAGCTCTCCATCCCAGTGTGCTACCTCTCGTCTTCTCCCCACACCACTACACAGTCAGCTTGGCTCAGGCTGAGAAAAAGTGTCCAAGTGTGTTGTGGACAATTCTAGAACCAGGAAGTGGGACAGAAGCAGACCCTTACAACCCCAGGTTACTGTAATACTTCTGTGGGCGATCTCGCACCATCAGGACCACAGGACCAGGACCACAAGACACCTGAACAGTTTTTATCCAATATTAAATGTTCTCCTCAATGGCCAATCACAGCTTCCAAATCATCCCCTCCCCCACAACCCTCTGTGTATTGGTGCTAATGTTGTACATTTGCGCAACCACTGTACTGTACAACCTTTAGAAAAGAAACAGCTGCAAACTGTTGAAAGAGAAGACAGTTATGGTTTAAAGATTAAGTACTTGCAGATCACTCTGTATTAACAGTGTTGTTTTATGTGTATGTATGTGTGTGAGGGTGGGTGTGTGAGTATCAGTTTGTGTGCGTGTGTGTGTGAGGGTGGATGAATGTGTGTGTGTGTGTGTGTTTGCATTTTGCTGAGTGCAAGATGAATAAATGAAGAAGGGCTGACTCCCCCATCCTAGAGCCAATATATTTCTCCCCTCATGAGAGCTCACTAGGCGCCTCCGAGCACTTTTATATCTTACAAAATCAGCTGACTCCACGGGTCGCCTTGTGCCGCGGCGCTTTGCAGCTTTGAGGCTGAGGTCAGGCTAAGCATGAGCACACAATCGTAAAGTGAGGTTCTATCACTTCTCTGCATGGGTGGAAAGTGAACAATATGGTTTGCATGTGTATGTTAAGAATACCAGTGTAATGCAGAAAATGCAGAAAATTGACTGATAGATTTAAGAACACTTTTGCACCTGTTGAATCTTAAGGATAAGAGAAACACAATAAACCGAATAGATTATAAACAAAAAATCAGCAAGATGCAAACATATCTGATTTGGGAGACAAGTGCAAGTGCCTAGCAAACTATTTGCTAGGTCTTGACAACAACAATTTGGCTGTTTATATCTGCAGCTTGTGGTTCTATTAACAAGAGAACAAGCATTAGCAATATATATCACAACCTGGATTCCTGGATTCACCAGGAGGACCACAGGTGACCTCACAAACACCTCACAAACATGGCTGCCTGGTGATTTCTGTGGGGAACTGGACAGGCTGCTGGCAGCCATCAGGTAAACAGCCTGTGAAGAACTCTTGTGGTGTCAGGCAAGCTGTGAATTAGGGCCCTTTAAGCTCCAAAAAGCTAATTAACGCCCAAAACCTATTCCCACAGAGACAGAGATTTACGTTTATGAAGGCCAAGACGTCTCCAATGTAACTGTGGCCTGTCTTAGCCTCATCAATCCCCCCCCGAGTGGTCTCTGTCAGAATCGGTCACTTCCAAGCCTTGGGTGGTGGCATGGGGAGTGATGGCGAGAGGTGATATGTGTATGTGTGTGTGTGTGTGGGGGGGGGGGGTTAGAAAGGGAAGGGGCTTTATGGGTTGCTCTCCCTCATGTGACATTTTTACTGGCCAGTGCAATTATGTCCCCTGCAAGGACACATTACGAGGTTCCATTCTGGAGCCTTAACCTCTGGAGGGGAAGTGGAGCTGACAGACGGATGTCATGGGGGGTGGGGGGGAATTGTAGGTGCTTTTGGTGTGTGTGTGTGTGTGCGCTGTGTGTTCACGGGGACACTGGGGATAGGTGAACACAGCTTTATGGTACATTAACAGATGTCAGACCCTATACGGACACATATGTGGGGTTGGGTTTAACTGCATACAGTCCATTGCACACGTCAGTATGGTGAACAAGTGATCAAGGCTAGCTACTTAGCCTGGCAGCTTCTCTTTTCCTCCACTGCACACAGGCCAGGGTGAGCTAAGGTAAACATGGAGACTGTTTTGCATTCATTTTATTGCATATGATGAATGATTGGTTTACAATGAGATGTCTTGTCATTTCTTGTGATATTTACGAGGGCTGAAGAGTCTGAGTCATTGGAAACGAGAGCCACTGTGGTCTTTGCAAGGTGAAGCTGCATGACAGTATATCTTGTGAAGCCTTTATAGTCGGAGGTGTGTGGAGCTCCAGGGTGATTACAGATCTCAAGAGAGGCCTCTCAAATGCTGAATGATCACTTATAAAGACTTTCTTTGATGATGAGAGCCGGGATGATGACTCCCGCATCAAAACAGGCTGCTGCCGTTGAGTTGCTGGCAAGGGGCTTTGATAGTAATTTCCCCCGATGCCATCCTAATCTGATCGTCTGATGGAACAAACTCGTGCCTGAGCGGGTGTGTGTGGAAATCAAACAGCAGTGCAATAATGTGCTGAAAAAGCATCGTTTCATGGCGTGTTAACTTTCACAAGCACTGCGGAGTAGCCTTCAGCAAGCCCACCAGTGGCTCTTTGTCATATACACAGCACAGCTATTGTGGCCATTAAAAACCAATCCCCCCCTATAAAAGCATGGGGCTGCTAGAGCAGATATCATCTCCTATAAGACTCTAGGGGTCATGGTCAAATGCCCAAATTTACTGTTTAAAGAGGGAGAACATGGCCCTTCAGAGCAGAGCACCTGTCTTTGGCATTGAGACGTTTGGGCAGTGTCTCATGCAACAAATGTTTACGTCAATGTACAACTCACTCTCTCTCTCTCTCTCTCTCTCTCCCTTTCTCTCTCAATGACACAGACACACACACACACACACACACACACACACACACATACACACACACACACACACACACACACACACACATAAACACACTAACACACACACACATACACAGAACACCCAAAATGGCCAGTTGTAAAGTGTTTGATCAGTGTTACAAGAAATGACACCAAAATGCATGCAATCAATCCACTAGGAAACAGACTAGATACAGTAAATGAGTTTACAATGTTTACCTTTAACTCTGGCATGTTGACTATTAGGGCTAAAGGAACTTTCACATCTGGGTCATTGGTATAGTCCATGGGCACAAGATGGGGTGCCAGCTCATGGTATCTGCTATGGAGCCTGGAGAACAACACACATAGAAGAGGACAAGGCAATGCAGGTTACTGTTGCATGTATTGCACATTATGCCTATGGTCTATTGTACAGTAGACTGTTGCTGTTGTATTGACCATTTTAACAATTAAATGAAAATGTTTGAACATTCTATTTCGTTAACAAAATACTGCTATGTTAAGATAACATATGGAACGTTACAAGGAAACCCTGTGGGAACAGCTATGACACTAATAATGGAATGTTCTTGAAAGGGTCTGTATGAAGGTGTTACATCCTCTCCTCATTATATTGTAGCCTGGTTACTGATGAATCAGTGATGATATTTCGTGTTAATGTGTTTGGTGATGAATGATGATTTAAACCAAAGGATATAAATGGATATAACAACCTTAAATTGAAGATTGGACACATGTGGACAAAGGCTGTATTCAGTGGCTACAAAATCAACACATCCTCTCATAATGTGGAATCCGTTGAGAGTATTGGAGTCAGAAGGTATGTCTTATTATTGTCATTCATAGAGAAAGCCATGGTAAAGATAGGACAGGAGGGTTTGAGAGACTCAGAGAGCAGTGGCCTGCCCCCTCAACACTGTGATGGATATCATTCCTTATCTCTCGTACCAGGTGACTGTTTTGTCCACGCTCCTATCCAGGGCAATAACATGGCAAAAACACATTCATTGTGACACGGATCCACCGAGATATGAAAGTGTAGTTTCTTGAGATATGGTACTCTTAAAGAAAGGTGCAAAGACTGAATCTGTCACGTAAGGCTGCTTGGAGTGGAAGGTATATTTCTGCTTTACTACATGAGGCCAAGGTAGGAGGGAGCAATTTCCTCTGTGCAAGCACATACACATATTTTCTAAAGCACTCTGCAGACATGAAAACAAACAGTGCTTAGTGTGAAATATTTTCCAGTCATATAATCCTAATGACCATCTCCATTAGGCAATGAGGGGCCCATATGACTGGGGGACAGTATCAGCCTGGCCATTTTAGCCACTAGCCACTTGCAGCCTGGAGCTGGGCCAAGCTGTTGTGGAATGATGACTCATCCCTAGCACGGCAAGCAGGTGCTGGAGGAGATGTAATCTGCCATGGTGGAAAGAAGAAAGAAGAGAGGGAGAGGAAAGAAGAGAAAGAATGTGAGAAGTGTGAGAGCAAGGGATTGGCTGGAAATCTGGCTATTGGAACCCATGAACTCAGTATACACACATAGCCTGTACATGCACACTCAAACACGCACACACACGCTTACTGTTCATGTATGGAGTAGATTATTATTGATTATTATTGATGAGTATGTGGAATACGCAGCTAGGCAAAATCTTTCGAATAAAACTGGTCTACACCATCTGTTAAATCAAGGCATAGGCTTATTACTGTAAATACAGTCACTATCCAACACACAGCTACGGCTTTGTTTCAAGACGCTCTCTCATGAGGCAGAGATCCCTCTCACTGTATGTAAGGGTTCATCACAAGGGTGGCTGACTGGCGTCTAAGACCCATCACCCAAAGCCTGTAATGCATCTGTCACCGCCGATGTTGATGCCCGCGTAATAAGTAAATATGACACACAATCCATACGGTAACATGAGACAACTTGCACTTAGAAATACTGTTTGCATTGCATAAGTGCTCAGACACACACACACACAGTCTCACACACACACACACAAAAACACACATGCACACACGAGAGTCCTACAAAGACAAAGTGTTCTTTTTTCTGTCAAATAACTCAACACAAAAGGACAGACTCACATATCACCGCCTCCTCCATGATTGGTGATAACCCTTTCCTGACCTTGCATAACGGTGTCACAGGCCACGCGTGTGTGACCGCGCCAGCAAGTAAGCAGTGTGTTTTATGAAGGTCATAAAGCCGGGGACTCCATTAGATTCGCCCATGATTGGCCATTTTGTTTCTTTTGCTCCAGTGGCCCCGTTATCACAGGCAATCTCAGTGGCATTGTGGGGAAGCCATTCGTCAGTGGCATGGCTCCATGATCACTTGGGACATGTTATGTAACAGCACGCTCAGGCACTTTAGGACAGAGAAAGCAGTGATTCTCTTTGGTGAGAAACTCAGGTAAACAATGTATGTTGTCAATGACGCATTAGAAAGACAGCATAGATTGCATTACAGCACACCCCTACTCACACTGGCTAGAAATTCTAGTATTATGTTTTGGGGCTTCTGAAATATTTCAGCTCTCCTCCTGACTCCAGCAGTTTATGTAGGTCATAAAACACTTTCTATCCCTCTTTTGGCCTAGACAGCTAAGAACAGCATGAGTCATAGCACACACGCTCATAGACACACACACATACACACACACACACACACACACACACACACAACCACATACACCTTCTCCATGGTCCACCCTCACCGCCGGAATACCGACAGTCCTCTCTCTTATGACACCAGGTCCTCCAATATCCCAGAGTTCAGTTGTGTATAAATTGAGAAAAACAGCACAAGGGCTGAAGGGACATAGAATTTTGGTGCACAACAGCACTGCTTATTTTAGTGTATGAGTTTGTGTGTGTGTGTGTGTGTGTGTGTGTGTGTGTGTATAGCTGTGTGTGAGTGTGTTGGGGGCCGAGGCCCTAATGAAAGCAGCAGGTGACGCAGCACCCTGAGGACAGGAGATAAAGGCTCATAATGGCTCATTGCAGGGGAATAAGCTCAGGCTTTAGTGGCCATTAGGAACTAATATATTAAATATCTCATTAATCCAGGCCTTTGGGAAGACAGTGCTACGGGGTATCCAACACCGCCAGCGCTGTGTGGACTGCACATGGGTGCTTCTGTCATTTGTGTGTGTGTGTGTGTGTGTGTGTGTGTGTGTGTGTGTGTGACATTCTGTATGAACAGCTTTGGGCACAAGCCAAGTCTGACTGAAACACTAAGGTGTTTTTGAGCAACATGCTACATATCTATCAAATGCCCTGGGACATCCAATGCCATTTTTGCACAAGGATTAAGCTAGTTCTTTCAGAAGCATCAAACACATAGAGCACTGTACCATCTCACAGCCACAGGAATGACAACAAATTCCTGCAACCTTTTTTCATCCTTGTACTCAATTTAAGGACTTCGCTGTATATACAAGCATTACAAAAGCTTCTCGCACTCTCTCTATCTCTCTTTGTGAGTGTGTGTATGTGTGTGTGTGTTTGTGTGTGTTTCTGTGTGTGACTTTAGCTCTACTTAGTATACTTAAAAGAAACTGTCAGCTGTGGGCTGGGTTAGCACATAGGATGCCCACACAACACGGTCAAGGCCCTGAGGGGGGTTTTTGTCACTGTCATAGAAAAGTCCATGACCCAGGCAGGCATGAGTCACACAGTTGCTTCCATTTTTCATCACACAGACCCACTCTGGGTATCAGGCTACCGTTTGATGTGGAGTCCCAAAGGATAAAATAGGTTTGCATAGACCAGCGTAGGCATCAGCTGAACCTAGAGGGAAAGACCATGTAATGTAATGTGCTGACCCAAGACTGCCATTTCTGATCTGGTTATTCTTTTGTTTTGTATTTTTTTATTTTATTTGGTAAAACCGTGTGTGCTCCCCTGTGCATTTGTACTGTTGACCATTGTTGAAGCTGCCTAATTACTGTCTGAAAAGAGCACCAACTTGCCTGTGATGTGAACTCTGGAGGATGGTTGCAGCTACTGGGTATGAAGAGAGGCCTTTTGAAGAAGACTTTTCCCCCTCTCCTTTTTTTTCTGAAGATCCCGTCTTCCTTGTTTTTTGCGGCAATGTAAAACACAGAGACTCATAGAGCTACTGTTTATTTTGCTTGTATGTAACCTTAATATGTACACTGAATATAACACATACTGTTGACAAATTCAATGACTTGAGAGTTTTAGTAATACTTATTGTCATCTTTACTGCTAGATTGTTCTGGACTACACATATCAATACAATAATTTGATTTAGTTTAGCTTGACTATTTGGTAGTTTGCTCTGTCTGAGTGGTGGTTAATAATCACCTGGCACCCCAAGACTTTAAATACACCTACTACCGCCACACCATGGAAACAAACAACTTTGCTCCAAATGAACACAAATGTAAATACTTTTCTATGTCTATTTGGGGTTTGGGGGTAAATTTGAACGTGCTTGAGCTGCATTTTAAGCTGGCACATAGCCTAGTCAAAGTCAAATTAAAATAAAATTTATATCTGTTCTTTGTTTAGGTTAAATCAACCCAAGTGCTGGCACAGGATCCTGGACAGTGATGTACATGGGTTTGACTATCAGCGGTGGGCTGCAATATTTTTTCTGCTGGTAGGCTACTGCTGGTGGGTTCCCCTCTGGACTGTGTACCATTATTGTGCGTCTGATTCCTTTAGTGTCCGCCTGCATCAATGAAAAGGCCTCCACTCCCCTTGCCATTTAAATGTCAGTCAGAGCCCAAATAAAATCTCACTTAACTGCCCGCTCTGTCTGCCTGTCTCAGAGGCACTAGTAAATCCTGGGCCATTGGTATCGTAGCTCATCAGCCTTCCCAGGGGTTAACAACGAGGACTAGGACGCAAGTGTGCTATCTATCAAGGCCTCTTTTATGTGAGATGGACACATGTCTCCAGAGAGGGGGAAAAATCCTATAAGCCTGCCTAAGTCATTACTAGTCGTCTACATCACCTGAAATAGGCATGAGCAGCAAAATGATCTCAGGAATAAGAATGACACCATGCACAAAGAACAATATCAATACTGTAAGTAACAATATCAATACTGTAAGTACTGTAGGTTGGCAATAGGGTAACTGGCAAGAGCAAACAAGACTAAGGCTTATTGCCATTTCTCTACACTTATCCTTGCAAAACATTTTGAGTGCCCTCCACTGAGTAGTGCACCTTTGAGATGGAGTCACAAGGGAGTTAAAGACATACCAGGACAGTCTGAGACTTTTTAATGGTGGAGCCCCCCTACAGTAACCACAGGACCCTAGTGTCCTAACATCTCACCAATACATGCAGATTTGTTTGCAAACCTTCAATAATCATTTTTTAAGAATTATACAAAGTAATAAACACAGTTTCAGTTTTCTTCAACATCAGTGTGCAATTGTCACCTTGCAAGTGCTGTAAATACGCCCTCATACACCCCATGCCCACTTAACCATCAATGTGACTACAAAGATGGTGAATTAGCCTAAAAACAGGATAAAATGTCGCCTAGTTTCCCTCTAAAATTTTTGCCCATGATATGGCAAAATGCTTAAAGGTGCATTAAGTGGTGCTGGATTACATCATGTTTGTTTATGTTTGTGTTTGTGTTCACATTTGTGTTTATGTTTAAATGAGAAGCTTCTGTCAAACACAACACACATTGTGCTTGAACTGTGGACCAGAAAGAAAGAAAACATTACAATATTTTGACGTTTTTGGGGTCTGCCTCTACTTTGTTTCCAGTTCACAAAGTCAGGGCGGCACAAAGTCAACACCATCTTTTGCTACTAATAATGGAGTTAACGGGGAGATAGCAAAACATGAAGAAACATGAACTAAATATAAGTCTTAACAGTTTAAAAAACTGCTTAACATCGCTGACTGCACCTTTCATTCTAGTCAAGGAAATGGCATACCAGCACATGACATTCTAGTATGTGTGGGCATTGAGTGTGTGTGTGTGTGTGTGTGTGTGTGTGTGTGTGTGTGTGTGTGTGTGTGTTTGTCAATCAAAAAAGAACTGAAAGGTCACAGGTCTAAGACTTACACATGAGAGAAAGCACTAGAATATTCAGAGTGGGCCATGTGCCAGCAAGGCAGTTGCCATTAAATACACACACACACACACTCTATCTCTCTCTCTCTTAGACACAGAGGAAGTAAAACCTGCCACCTTGCCTTGTAATTTGAATACCTGAACACTGACTTTCCCATATTGCTGGAGGGGGCAGTGGCTGAGTCACTCAGAAGGATATAAACAACCTCTCCCTCAAATAACTTTTTTTCTGGAAGATACTTTGAATTTACAGTATATATTTTTAAAGTATCAATAAAAAAAAAGATTCCAGTAAAGTTGTTCTGAAAAGAACCGATGACTCAGACAAGGACAACGACAGGACAAGGTGACACAATGTACGTAGGATGTAAAAAACACCACTTACTGTTGTGCTCATGAAAGTAATGAGGTTTCTGCCCATATTTCTGTGAGAGACATGACTAGTGGGCTATGTGCCCTATAGGGGAACTTCCTCCTTCTGAGTCAGGCACCAGGGGAAGTACACGAGCAAATCAGAGCGCAGCGTTGGCCTGCCATATTAGCCTAATTGGGCTATTTGACTGTAACCTGACCCTCCGCCTCCCTGCTCCTGTATCTGCTTTTAATTTCTTAAAGTAGTCACTTGATCTTCAAACAACGGCAATTAACAGCATATCCTGAAACCCAAGACCGATATGTCAATCCCATTAGAAAAGAAAGCAAGCGATTTGTTTTATTTATGTCTCCAGAGCGTGCTGAGGGAGAGGTGGACCGTGGCCAGGTAGAAAGAGGTGGGGGAGCCTGTGCCAACTATATGCCAGCGCCATGCCTGATGTTGTCATGGCAGCCAAGGTTGGGATGTACACATACACCTATACCATGTTCTAATGGCTTCTCCGTGATGATGGGAGAGATACAGTAAGTGGTGGAGGTGAGTGGTTTTGGTTTCGTTTCTGTGATGCCAACGTCTGTGATGCGCAACTAATCGAGTTTCATGGTTACGGGTAAAGGTCTTGAGACTGGGAAAAGTGATACTTCAGCTGCTGAAATGGTGGGAAAAAACACAATGGCCCCAGCATCCCAGAGAGACACACAGACAGAGAGAGAGAGTGAGAGAGAGAAAGAGAGAGAGAGAGAAAAAGCGAGAGAGAGAGAGAGAGAGAGAGAGATGTGAGCAGGCCTTCCAGTAAAACTCATCTCCTGGGACATCACAGAGATGACAGACCACCACAGCACCATCATCCTGTTTATCAAGAGAGATGAGAATAAGCTCTCTAATTCCATGGGGTGAAGCTGTTGGAGAAGATTTTATTGAAAGACACTTTTACCTGAGTGAGCAACCTGAGAGTTTGTTTTTAGCATAGATAGGAAAATGAGAAAAATGGAGGAGAAAAAGGAGAAAAATGAAAAAAATCCCAAAACAAAATTGCTTGAACAACAAAATGAAGTCCAGAATGAATTTCACTATTTTCTAATCCACTATGGTACAGGAAGAGATTTACTGTACATCACAAGAAGCCTGAACTACAGTGTGGCTGCAGCCATGCTAAGAAAGTGTGAATCTTGCTCTGATGTTTTTGGATGACATGACATGACATGAGCAGAATATTTCATTCTATCTTTCTAGAATCAGACAGTTGGTTGGGATGTATGTAAAAAGAAAGAATCAACCCCCCCATCCCAGCCCCCCCCCCCACCACCACCACCACCACAACTCAACTCAAACTCAACTCAAAAATGGGTTAAAGACCCACAGTATAATTCAAACTTACCAGAATACAATATTAAAACATGTTTTGTACTACTCCTGTGTACAGATTTAGCACAAAAAGAAGCTCACAATTTCATGTTTATCATCACTGAAAGCTACAGTACAGTTTTTTGATCACCAGTTGTCCAAAGTGTTTGTTGTGCTTCAGACACCTTCCTCGAGAGGCCCGGCTGTAGGTCAAATGTGGTAATGTAGGAAGTGATGTCACTTTATTGCAGTTACTGTTGCCTGACTGACTATACGGTAAAAATGCTGAGACGGCAAATGTGTCTAAATTCATTGGGCGTTTTTAATTTTCTATCTTTCCAGTGGACCACCGGTCTGTGCATTCCCTCTGCGCCCCTTGGCAGTAATGAATGCACAACAATCCATCTAAGACCTATAAAAATGAATCATTCCTTTACTTCCAGCTCACGGGTCAGTGGTCCACAGTTCAATTTCACTGTAAAAAATGGGACAATTTATCTAATAACAACCACTTGAAGCCTTCAGTTACAGCTTCAATTAGTTATATCCTCACATGACTTAGGAGTCTTGGCATATTATTATTACGCCACCCTAGTGAATGCATCGTCTGAGACCTCATTGCAGCATGTAGTTCAAGGCTTGTGGATGTCATATAAAAAATAACAGCAGAAATAAACTAATTTTTATTGCTTTGACCTCCTCACTGGAATGCAGACGACGTGCGAAAATCCTGGCCACATTTTATGACCAACAACTCCATTAAGAACCACTGCATGAGCCCAGATTAGATAAAGCTCCCTTCATAAAGAAGGGCTGATTACGCTCTATTAGTGGCTCAAAAAATATGTATCAGGAAACGCATATATCTCCGCCAGCGGAAATGAATGTGTCACGCCACCGTCCCTACTTCCAACTGATCTGCAGCACCCATTTGTTCTGGGATCAGCCTCCAACCTGGACAATCATGCTTGATCAGGTCTCACCTCCAACTCAATCATAACAACGCATGCAACTCATTTTCCATGACTGATAGCAATGGACCACTATGACTATCTTCCTTGTGTTATTTAGTGATAGGATGTCTATATATTTAACTAGGCTAAAGTCTGAGTATGACTTGAAAGCAGACAGTGCATTTTTTTTTTACAAAACAAAACTACCCAGAAGGAAATTACTTTGTACATTGTGTGCAACACGGTAATTTACCCTGTTCATGTTTCCGTCAGTAACAGAGATGCACTGACTCATGTTGCCATGGTTAGGGAAGGCATAGGGAGTAGGAAAAGAGGACGAGTCACCCTTAGTCGGTGCAAGGCAGGAAGGATCTCCCACACACGGTGTGTTTTGCATTCCTGGAGCCTTGCCACACAGCCCTGTCAGAGCTGGCAGCCGAACTGAGCAATTGGCTGTAGTTTTTGCCCTGGGTCCCATTGTTCATGCTGATATATCAGAGAGTGGCCAAGCTTTTCTGAATGGGTGCCTGCATCTGCAGCAGAGGCGCCCGTGATTCTGGCGGAACATTAGGGCCAATGGTGCAGTGACTTTCATAACAGCAGGCAGACACGCCAAGAACAAGGGGGAAAAAAACTCAGGGCTGGGAGAGGTTTAGATGCTGGCGGCAGGCAGGGGCTAGCGCAATGTGTGTGTCTCTGTGTGTGAGTGTGTGTGTGTGTGTGTGTGTCTGTGTGTGTGTCTGTGTCTGTGTGTAAGTGTGTGTGTGTGTGTGTGTGTGTGGGAGGACAGTAAGAGAGAGGTAAAGAGACAGGAAGACGGAGAGTGAAGGTGTGTGTGTTTGTGTGTGTGTGTGTGTGTGTGTGTATGTGTGTGTGTTTGCTTTCCCCAGTAACAAAGCAGCTTGTAGCTGAAGCAATGTCATGTCGGCAGCACAGCCAATTACATGCCTGACTGCCTGCCATCCAGCCCTGGTCCAGGGCGAGATTTTGATAGAGCCACGAGGAGGAAGGAAAAAAAGAGAAGGAGAGAGAGAAAGAAAGAAATCACACCCCTGTAGAAAAGCAGGGTCATAAATTGTCGACGGCCAGGATGCAATCTCTCTGTCCCCAAGCACCCCACTTTGCCAGGGGTACACTTTCGTGGTATGCTTCTGGGATTTTCTATAAGCAGAGTACCAAACCCCCTCCTCCCCTGCCACAAATACACACACACACACACACACACACACCAGCCCCCTCATCACCCCCCCCCCCCCCCCCCCCCCCCACACACACACACACACACACACACACACACATCAAGAGGCTGCAGATCCCACGCTCCAATCAATGTGTCAGCTATATAAATCTCCTATGGGACTATTGGCAATTTAGCAGGTTGATTAGTTAGGTTCTAATGGCCCCGAAGGAAACCTAATAAAGGCAACTGTTCTCCAGAGAGTCTCCATGACTGCTGTGTTTACACTGTCATCCCACAGGTCATTGACAGAGAGGGGTGTGACAATAGAGGCACTGCATACGCCATCATCATGGAGGTCCGTCACTAAATGCAAACTGAGAGGGTGACGATGGATATCGTGGAATGAATCGACTCATTAACACCCTGGGCCATCTTTGAAGGAAGGTTACTTTTTGCAAAACAAGTATAAGACCATATTAAAGCCGAACTCCAACTCTAAAAACAACAGGGCTATTTTGTGCTATGCTTTTGTTTGAATACAGATTATAGTTTCAATATTGTCTTGCATGTACGTGTGTACATACGTATATGAACAAACTAAAAACATTTTTTTTTTGCATTTTTTGCAAACATTTTTTGCTCCTTCTAACAGATTCAAGTTACTCTACTTTCCTGCTTGAGGGAGGAGAGCTGTAATACCTGCATTAATGCTTCAGAAAATAAATTAATTCAAGCAGATAATTAAAGATAAAAAATTTTTTTTTTCCCCAATTTTCTTTCACATTATATAACTGACTATCATGTAATTGCCTGTTTTACAGTGTTGGTCAGCCAGGACGCTGAGCACTCACGTGGAATACCAAGAAGCCTGCTGTCCATTAATTGTGTGCTGAACAAGTCTGCCTGAATGAGTCAAGATGAAGACAACTGGAATTGAATTGAACTCAGTTAGTTGAAGGGAGGGAATAGAGCAAAGGCAGGCAAAAAGTGGAGGGTGATATACGACCTCTGGACATGTGGCTAATAGAAGGCACCGAGGTGGGAGAGCAGAACAGACCAGAGCACAGAACAGAGCTTGGGCAATACGAGCAAGCCAAAGATCCAACGCTAGTTCAGCCTACAGTGCTAGCATACAGTAGCTAACTGAAAAAAAACCCCCACTGTGTTGTCATTTTGCATGTTGCTGCCAGCTGTTTTCTCCGTAATGTCTGATAGTGTGAAATCATGGACACAAGTCTCAAATGTAAGAATTGTATCACTCACCGAAGTATTTCCTTACGCGTGAAGAATGTACAGTCCTGTAAGAAAAGACATTTTAGACATTAGTGTGATGTTAGATTGCTATAGCATTCAGGCATATATACTATTCAGGCATAAGTGTTTTTTTCTTTCAAAGTATGGACAATGCAAATGTGGCCAGCCAGTGTGTCAGTTAAGGTCAAGAAAACAACAGAGGATGCCAATTGTTTTCCCAACCGTTTATTGTGTATTGATACCCATTAAATGCCCTATATACATAAAAACAAGGTTTATGGCTTATCAAATAGCAGGCTGCTTCAAGACAGTTAAATCAACCATAGCTCATCTTCGTGTGAAGACACACTGCCGTTAAAAGGCCTTATGTTCCCACTCACTAATTTCATGCTATTTTATGGTCATTTATTTTTTCCTGCCCAAAACAACATAGTGAGAAATACTGTTTCAAAGGGATTTTTCACTCAACCAGAACAGTCTTCGTTAAAGACCAATATAGAGCAAACCAGAGCACCATCACTATGGTATTTTTAATAATGCTGTGGACAAGAAATAAGAGGACATAAAAGGTGTATTTTCAAATGAGGCACTCTCTCTCTCTCTCTGTCTCTCTCTCTCACACACACACACAAATACACACACACACACAAGAGCATTCACCTCAAAGTGTCTGTGACAGTGCCTCTTTGTGTCCACCGTCACCTCATCCCCGAGTATCAGATTTCTCACTCACTACAAACCAAGATCATCTGATCAGGGTGAGGCAGAATTCCAATGTACGGGCTGCTTACATACTTATATATGATTATAATATATGATTATTTGCTAGTCACCTTAAAAGTTGAAAGGATCTTAATTTAATCGCTTAATGTTTATTGTTGCCAGCACTGTATGTTGCCTGTACTACTCCATTAACATTACTCTTAGTTGCCTTCTACTGTATGTGAATGGGGCTTAAGAGGGTGTTGGGTGGATTAGATTATGACTTTGTGACATGACAAAGCAATTCAACAAGGACTCATGTCCACAACAGAGCATAGGGGTGGGAGCCTGGAATGAGGTTGTCTGTGACAGTTAAAAAGCGACCTGTGAGCATGGATTCATATCCACATCACTGCCAGGAAGGGATGTGGGATGGAGAGGGAGTCTGTGACTCTGTGGTATGACACAAACATTTAGGCCTCTTCACATATACCCACACCGGTGCCCAGTCAGAATTAGGGAGTGTTGGGGTGCCTGTGATTCAGTGACATGACAAAGCAACTTAACATGGATTCATGTCCACACCAGCGCCCGGGTGATGGCAGACATATGATCCCAGTCTATGAGTCTCTGGAGCCTTTGTGTGCTCCTCCTATCTCCCAGCAGCGGTGCCAACTTCCTGTGACAGCTTTACAGGCACAAGATATACCTCTTCTTTATGATGTTTACCTTCCTTACTGCTGCCAGTGCTGCTAGAGCTGCTGCACTTGGGATCTGGCAAAAACAGTAGGAGAGTTTGGATACACACACATGCACTGGCATAAACACACACAAGCACACCAATACACACATACACACCACACATAAACCCTCCACAAATCCTCCATCACCACAGAAGCCTATGCTGGGTTTGAGGTCATTAGCCTTTGAATACTGTTACTCTTACTGCTCAGTAATTTGAAATGGACAGGATTCTGTATGATGTGAACCAAGGCCGCCAACCTGGGAGTTCTGAGTACTTTCAAATGCCTACACAGCCCTGCAATGTATTTCAAGGCTAGCTGATAGCCACAAACTTGCATATCTCATAATTAAGGAAAAGAAGTCACTTAGCCTATAAAACCAGTTCCTGCCATTGCTGTTTGCTTTGATCTCAATATCCTTACTGCCTCTGTGAGGTGGTTATGATTTCAATCTGCCAAATGCACTGAATAGTGTGTATTCCAATTAGAAAAGTATTCCAGTATCAAATGCCTTTCAAAGTATGATCCAAAGGGATATGGATCAGTAGAAGCTGATATTCTGTGCTGGCAAAATACAACACCTAACCAACAGCCTCATAGTTCCAAAAAAAGGTTTGACTCACTGATCTAGAGAGAGACTGGTGTCAGCCAAATGGTCGAGCTCCACTGAACCAGGACTAACAATAGGCCTACCTGTTGTTGATTACAGCGCATTGAAAACAATGGTTTCTTTTTTTGGACTGGGGCAACGAGACTGTGCCAAGAAACCAAAGAACAGACTGAGCTGGTTCTTCTTTGTTTTGGAACTGTAACTGACACATAAATAACCCAATGCTTTGAACGATAGCACTACTGATTAAAATAATGTTACGATCCTCGAATCAGCATTTTGGTCAACTGTTTTAAGATTGCTTCACTGAGAAAATACACAAATACACACCCAACAAGACTGAGTCATGTTTTTAGTCTACTGTGGGGTTTGTTTGATTTATTCATCTTCATGTTCATGCTCATATTCAGGGACATCTTCACATTCACACTCACTCAGAGAACATGTAGCATGTGTCTTATTCATGAAGCAGACACCCTGTCCTGAAAAAATGATGGTATAGCCAGCCATGTGAACATGAGCTTTCCTGCATCTTCTAGACCTGTTTCATAACTCTGCCTACCCTAAGCCTTTCTGCATGACCCTACTTGGGTTTGGCCCATACCGAAGGTCACATCACAGTAACAAGAGAAACGCGGACGGACAGGTTAAACCTACCTGCAGGGAGTTGCATTTCAAGACACCCTATCAGACTTGGCTCGACATAAATTATTAAGTTTAAGTGAATTGCTTAAAAAAGCACTGTAGAAAATGATGATCCACCCAGTGGAGACAAATGGTGGAATAGTGTTACAAAGACAAAAGCAAGGCCCTGTGACGTCATTACACATGCAGCAGACACAGAGAGGATACTCCACAGGAGCAGAAGCATGTCTTCAAATTCCTGTCACTTCCTCCTCCAATCTCTCTTACCACCTAAAACAGATTAGGCCTAATGCTACCAGTGTGTGTTATGTGTGTGTACACACACCTCATATAGAACTAATACTGGCTGCATGAACTTTCTGCTATTATGGGCAAATGTCAGAACCCAGTTCCAGTTCAGTTCAAGTTCCTGATCTGTAGTATTTGCTACCGCCTGAGGGGCTACTTGTTGCCAGTTTCAGCAATAGCCTATTGCCAAAAAGGCATCGGAAAAAGCAAAAGAAGTAACAGTCCCTCTGGGTCCTTTTACTCTCCTGCCCAAGCTGCTACTCATCTTTCAAAGGATTTTCCTATGTCGAATATTTGGCAGTCAATGAAAGAAAAGGAGCATATTTCCTTCGAAAATCAGCTCTTTCATCTGAATCATGTCTTCCTCAGGATTCACTGGGTAACATTATGCAATGACTTATCCGCGGAAAACTCGCTTTATGCACCCCCGTGCAGTCATACAATTTAGAGCTTAGCCTGCTGTGTGCCGCAGACATTGTTATGCATTATCCTTTGAGAATGTAAGATCGGCAGGAACAAAGCCAATTACATAATAACTTGAAGGCACGTCTCGAGCAATGTAAAAAGAAGCACTAACTCGTCAGTGGCCAGATGTGAAACATCTCCAGAATCACACACTAGGAGAGCGGTAGCCACTGCTTTTTGGTCAGGCCACATGGAAAGAGTTAACCAGCGCTCATGCTTAACTGTAGGCTATTGATCCAAACTACGTTGGGCAGTTCAAAAACAAAATTAAGACTCATGCATTGGATGATAAACAACGGAACCGGTAGGTATAACTTTTATCACAGGTTAGCCTAAAGTGGGATTGAAGGAAATGTTTTAAAGAGGGGAGGGTGTATAGGAAAACCTTTTACTTCTTTAAATCAAATTCTCTTACTGTGAAAAAACAAACATTTAGCCTATTGTTTCAAGTAGCATCTTAGCCTGTTATCGCACAGTGAAGCACAACTACTAATGAGCACCATCTGTACTGAAACGCATAATGAGCTGCGTCAGTGTTGGTAGCCTAATGCATGTGTCCTTAATATCCTTATTCATGTAAGTGCTTGTTATAAAGTAAATAAATAACCTGCTATCAACAACTGCATTGGTTGTTTTAACAACAAAACGCTCGCTAGTTGCAAAATGCTCTGTGTTGTAGGATATCCATGAACTCCGTTTAAGGAATATGAACTGCCTTGCCTTGCACTGAAGAGTGGTAATCTGAAATCCCTTACCTGGTAAGCATCTAGCTGTTCATCAGTAAATATCGTTTGCTTATTACCCATCTTAGTCGAGTAATTTTCTTCTTGTACAGATTCATCACATTGGAAGTTCCAAGCGTCTTCTCTGTTCTAGGCATTTAGGGCATTTATACGACGTGGTCAGCCACGATAATAATGACCCGCATAGAATTTCACTCCAATCCGACTTGCAGTAGGTCGTGAGTGCAGCACTCTCCATATAGAATCAAAACCAAGACAAAGAATCTTCAACTGAACAGTGTTAAATTGTCGCTTTATAAGTGACGGTAACCATGAGGTTCATTCAGAAGCATTGCGTTATTGACAGGGTCTTGTTTCAGCACCGACTGCTGTCCACCCCATATACTGCCAATACACAAATTGAGACTGTTACTTCAAGTAACTATTTCTGCACCACTAGGGGGCGCGGATTGTCAGGCAGTCAGAATCAAGCCTTCAGATGTGCTTGGGCAGTTTCGTTTTGCCTGAGGATGGCGAGGTAGCAGGTGTACTGTCACTCAAGCCTTCACTGCATTTGCTTCACACAAAACAAGTTATTGGTTGGACGGCTTGACAATTTGCTGTTAGCATAACTACTTTGCTTGCACTGTACATCAACTATACAATCAGCGAACCAGCTTACATTAATTACCATTACCGGCTAACGATGGCAGTTTTTATAACACTAAAAAAATCAATCCTGCAACGCTTTTAAATGTTTTTTTCACTACCCGAATCTTACCATTAAGTACATCTACAGTAACGTTAACCGAAAAGTGAGAAACGAATTGTTTCGCTGTTTAAAGTTGAGACTGGCTAGGGTTAAATAGCTGCTTTTTCAGTAAATTCACCCCTTGACCCTGACAGTATCCTAGTAACGAGTATTTGTAAACAACCACTTCCGGGAATTTAAACATAAACATTAATTAATTAGTGTATGATGTGTAGCATCCCTCATGTTCTAGTTTTACAGAGACACCGGTTCCATGAAAAAGTAAAGTAGTTGCTGTGTTGTCAAAGTCGAGGATATGACATGTGAATAACATAATCAGCAAAGGCAGTTCACACTAGCTGGTTAGCTAGCGTAGCCCCTTCGCTACCATTTGCACCCTACCAGCTACATGGACTGAAGGTACCTGTGCTATGACCACTGAGCTAGAATGCCTCTCGGATGTTAGCCGAACGTCTAAAGTCAGCTGTCCGGCAGATTAAACCAGATGACTGTTTAATGTTACAAAGAAATCCAGGGGGAGTAATCCTCAAATCTATCTGAACATTTTGTTTACGGATGTCTGAGACTAGAACTAGGAAGGGATGGAATCAAAGAAAGATAACCAAGGTAAGCTGTGATCAAGCCTCACAACTAAATGTCTGACATGTCTGGCATAAAATGCAGTAGTTGGTTAGCAGTCCACTCCACCCTTTGCATTGTTAAACCTGAATAGCTCTGTGGGTTGCTAGCATAGCGACAGTCGTAACCACAGCGAATGCTGCAACAGGAGAACGAATCTAGGCTAGCCATTTACACATAGGAACAATCCTTGCAAGGTTAATGTAGACCTCATTTGTATTGAATCACTGAATAGATATAACATGTTATACAACCATATTTTATTCAAAATTATTCTTACAGCGCTGAGACGTCTCTGAGGACCCATTCATACCCCGCTGCAACACATTTTGTAACCAGTTGCTATTCAGCATTTTTTTTTACCAGGACTGCGCACGAAGCATTAAAATAGAAGCCTGCTGTACGTCCAAAGGATTTTAATTGCGATTCTTCCACGCTAGCTCTTATTAAAATGTGAAATATTACTACGATTTGACAGGGGGCTTTGGCGTGATATGACTGCCCATTACTTGTACATTTGTCTTAAGCAACAGTTTTCCATGGTGGGCTTGTTGAGCACGAGTACACTTGACAAATGGCTGTGTTGTCTGGGGAAAATGTCTCATGCATAAATATCTTCTATCTATAATGGTTTGAGGTGAGCTTTAACATTTTTGTATCATGACATTAAACGAAATGTGTTCCAATGTATAGTAATTTTTAAAGCAAGCAAGGCAAAAAGCACTGAACTCTGAGCAAGACAGCTATCTCTACCAAAGCAGCTCACATTTGAATTGCACTGAAGTGTTTCAGTATTTACAGTGTGAAGCCTCAGATTTTCCATAGTGCATCCATGATTGCCAGAGACAAGGGAGGAGGGAGGAGATTTTCATCTTGCCTAGAGTCATAGTTATGGGAGCTGTTTGCAGGTTATGTTAGAGGATGTGTTTTAGTGCCTCTCAATATGTGTGTGTTAACATTGTGCTTTATCACTGTCCTACAGAGCCAGACTACACCAAGATCACAACAGTACTGCTTAAATCAAGGACAGGAGAATTTGATGTGGAATCCATTCTGTTTCTCAAACTAAAAAGTCTTGGTAAAGTCACCCTTATGATAAAACCAGGCTCACTAAAGTCACTTTGACCACAGTCTCATATGAATACACAGGAGTTCACAGTGTCTGTTTTTCTGAGTTTTACAGGAATATGTGATCTGGGATGCATCGGAGAATGTATAAACCTTGAGAGGCTTGATCTCTCTGGAAATAATATCACAAATGTGGCTCCTTTAGCATCACTTCGACTTCTTCTTGTTCTAAATGTGTCTGCTAATCGAATTTCCAGTATAGGTATACACTCTTGGCTATTTTCACACAATTAATTATTTATTAGCTTATATCTTACACTATATGTACATGTATTTTTGAGAATATTATCAATTTAATTATCCTATTACTTTCATTTTGATTTCATTGATTCATTTGATATTTGAGGTAAACTATAATCATTTTTTTTTCCATATTGCAGAACCCCTTGCCAGCTGTGAAAGTTTACAAAGTCTTAATGTGGCTGGTAACCTTATACCCAGGTATGGAGGCACAGCACACATCAATATGTTGTGTCAATACGTAGTATTACTATGCAATACTATGGATCATGGCCATTAGATTAGAAAGAACTGAATATGCCCAGCCATATTCAGTCAAATTCTAATGTCTTTCTGTGTTTTTAGCCAATGCACTTTAAAGTAATGTGAAATGTTGTGCAAGTGGAGGTGCACTCTGACTGCTTCAGTATGTCTGTATTACATGATGATGTCTTCACCATGTGATGCCTAATTGTAGAAACACACACACATTCCATTTATATCCTATTTATAATCTGTTTGCATTCACAGTACTGAAAACCTCCTATGCCTTAAGTCTCTAAAAAAGCTGGAGAGTATTCGACTGAAAGACAACACTTATAATTACTCGAATCCAGGCAAGTGTCTTATGTCCATGTGTTAGCAATGTTATACAGATGTACTGAATGCTGAATGCGTAATCATCAGTTGTTGTTATATCACCTAGTGTGCAAAAACTCATCATATAGGAATATACTCTTGGAAATGTTCCCAAACATCAAAGTACTTGATGGTGAGTACAAATTTGTCAATATTGTTTTACTTTCTTGTATTTGACATCATTGTCAGCCATTAAAAACTTAATTCCAGATGTTTCGAGTTTATTTGTTAATTGATTACCATTGTGCAAACCTTTAAGGTGAAAGAGTGGTTGGGCGTGGAAGTGACTTATATCAACTATGCAAAGATATTGATGACACCATTAAAGGTAACTAACTTGTTGTATTAAATATTACTGTACTTTGAGCAGCATATTGAAATTGTATGTGTGTCTGGGTGGAAGAGGGTAGTTGTTGGACTATTCATCTTGGAAAGTGATCCTTAAAATGTTTTGCACATGCTTACAAAATGATCAAGCCTTTAATTGAATTCCACATTACATTGGCTATCTCAGCATAATCAAACTAATGAACCATAAAATAGATTAGTGTACTTTTATCCAACAGACTTTATTCCAAACACAGTTGATGGCATGAATTAAATTACAATAGAGAAGCTGAGACAATATGTAAGCACTGAACTTTAGTAACTAATTCGTGGAGTGTCTTGTCCTGATTGTCTTGTCAATCCTGTATCTTACAGCCGGTATGTATAAAAATGGCCAGTTGCCAGAGATGCCTGACTGCAAGCCATGGGTTGAAGATGGCTACTGGGAGATAAAAAGATCAAACAATGCTATAGTGGAAGAGGCCTACAAACAGTTCAATGGTAAAGAATGTCTTTTAACAGTAAGAAAGTGTGGTGTAATTCTCTGTATCAGAGGTAAACGTTTATAGATAATTTATTCATAAGTAATATCCATTTGCTAAATTCTCCATGTGCATTGTCTGTTAACAGATGTTCTTCATGAATGCAGGCTTCTAAACAACAGAGCAGCTGTTGTCATCTCCCAGACAGAGAGGACTTTAGGCGGAAAAAATCAACCAAAGCAGTATGCCGTTTGATACAAGAAATACGCCTCATAGACAACTATTTGTTTATTTGCTGATTTATTTACTTATTTACCTTATGCAGTGTTCCTTGTCAAATGTCAAAACATATAGCTTTATGAAGTAACCATGTTCAATTTTCTACTGATAGGCTTTTCTGTTGGAGTCAAACACCTCTGCTACTGTAATGTCTCAAGTCCTATGTGTTGACTGTCACAAAAGAGTTAGGCGTGGTGCTTCTTCTGAGTGTTAATAGCAAGCCATGGTGAAGATCTCATGCTGTGTTTGTCTCTCATATGAACCCTTGATCAAAGTCATCTCAGGATGCTTCAGAGTTCTTTGCACTCACAGCACAATACTGTACAAAATCACAATGCTTTAATTAATGCTGCTATTTGGATAAACTAAGAATTTCAAGCATTTTTCAACATTCTTTTCTTCAGAATATTTTTTATTAAAGCTATTCCATTATGCACTGCTACAAGATCACTTGGTTGAGCCTTGATATTGAACCTGGCTCCATACATTGTATTTGTTGGGAATATACTGATGGACTTTTTCTTCAAGAGATTACATTTGAATGTTATATTTCACAATATTGCAAGATATTGGCCTAAATTCTTTAGACAGGTTGTTGGATTCATTTTCTGAGATATGCACAGATTTTTATTATTATTATTATTATTACTATTGAATGGCAGCTCCCAGGCTGAATGCTTGCATTTCATAGATGTCTCATCTTAGAAAGTTCAAATTAAAAAAAAAAAAAAAGCAGATTGGGATAGTGAAAATTCCTTCAAGACTAATGTCAAAATAAATACTTTGAGACAATACAGACTGATCTATTTGTGTCCTAAACCCATGAGTGTGTACTGCCATCTTGTGACAGACCGGATACACAATATTTTATGAATGCTTATGAGACTTGGTCCTATCTCAATCCAGTTTGCATGAAAAAAATAGTAGAAATGAAAACTGGTCCATATAATTTGTTGTATCTGGGGTGGAGATCATTGTGGTCACTTTGTTCATGAGGGCTTGTTGGTCTACTCAGTCATTTGTGAACGTCAGGACCATGAATGTAGCATTTGTAGTAAGAGGATCATTCAGCTGGTAAGGAAACTTTGCAATGAAGAGTGAAAGCTGTTTTGTTTGTTGTGATCCCTGTTAGCTGGTCCTAAACTTTTGCCATTCCACTTTTTGTAAAATAAAAGTTTCTTTGTCCCACATCTGATGCTGTCACTTAATCTGCTGCTTCTGTGCACATTAAGCCAGACTGAGCTGCCCATAAAGCATTAAGCCCCCGATATGCTTTTATGGGGTTCCATGTGGTGTTTCTTCCACTCCGGCAGGGGCGAAAGCCAGGTTGAATCGTGGAATTTGGGGTTATGCGTTCCGTGTGAGGAAACGCTGCTCAGATGAGCCGCGCAAGGTTGCCATATGTGACAGAATGCGCCAGAACTTTGTATATTAAATGGTTATTATTTTGAGATAAGTTCATGTTAATGTTTATGGGTACTTTATAGACGCTTTTATCCGAATCAACGTACAATGCAAATAATACATGAACAAATATTTGGCTAATAATAATAATAAAAATAATAGGTCTTTAAGCTTAAACATATAGTAAGAATAGAAGTGCTGATAAAATACTATTAGTAATGATATTAAAATAACAGTAGATAACTATTTTTAAATGTAATTTACAAAAAAGCTAGTAATATTCAGGAAAAAAGATTAATCCACGACACTATACATTACTAACAACATAATTTACAATTCATTTGTGTATTTAGGGGCCTTGTACAGACACATTTATTTTGGCCATCGAAAAATAACATTAAAATTAGTTAGTTCTTTAAAATGTCTGTTTTCCTGGTACCCTTATAAATATCAATTCAGGTAGTGAGTAAGTGGTTTCTATGACATGTTCATCTCAAACGTTTCCAAGACTTGGAATCTAAGGCTCACCAAAGCATTACTGTTGGCCTTGCTTCCTATTTATTTATTGTATTGTATTGTATTTGTGGACAATTGTATTGTGATTTTTTTCTTCCTAAATATTACTAGCCTTCATGTATAATATTAAAAATATATAAAAATATAAAAAGCGTCTTTAAAGAACCCATAACCATAGCCATAATGTAAGCAATGGTTGGGTTTTCAAACGGGGGATTTACCGTGACCTGGCAACCCATATGGTTGCTCAATTTGTCAGAGGATGGGATACCGGATAGCTGCTTCTGCTGCCGCTACAGAACACAAGATCTGAGAGAATGGCTGGAAACGCGTGGAGGTCAACGGTAAGGGGAGTGGTATACATCGTCAAACTAAAGAGAAGTAAAATCTGCCTCAATATTGGGTCATAGTTGATTACGCCTTGATATATATTATGACTAGTAAAGGTGTTGAGAGCTTTGAACTTTAGAGAGGATGCTTTAGAGGCCTCCAGTTTCATGTCCTTCACATCAGTTCATTGACAGAGAACATGTAACGCCAGGTGTGCCTAACTTTGACATGCGTTTGACGCAATAATTAAATCGTTTGAGTGAGTCCTGATATTGAGACGTTTTTTCCCTAGTGAAGTTTGTAGTTAATCTGGTGGGAATTTCGTAGACACCTTCTTTGAACGCTAGCATGCTAGCTAACTGTGGTATGTCAGGTTAGCATGCGGAACGCAGTACTATCTTTGAATGCCGCGCTGTAAAGCCTTTTTGCTAGTTAGCTAACTTCAGAGAGGGCTGAAGCGGAGCTTTGCTAACACGACTACCAGCATGAAGAGAAATTAGCTACCTCGCTAACTTGACAGCTTATTAGTTGACAGTTAGTAATGCTGTTGCTTAACGTTGTTCCAACAAAGACTTGTGCTTACCATTTTCGCAGATTTTTAATCTTCTGGAAAGATACGGTTTATGGATAAGAGACAAGGGTAAAACCAATGAAGTAAGCTGAGCCACTGTCTTGTTGTGGCAAACTGCCAACACCCGCTAGCAAGATAGAACGTGTGAGCAAGTTAGCCAGCCAGCTAGCTAGTTAGCTTGCTAGCAAGCTTGGTGACTTGTCAAGCTGACCGTAGCTCGCTAGCTAGCTTTTTGCGTGGTGGAAGTTTCATTGGCAAATCTGAAGTGGACATTTTACTCGAGTTTAATATGACCTTACATGACACATCAATTGATCTAAAGAGAGAAACATGTTTTCGGATGATGCCTCTTAAAGGTAACGTTAATTGTCGTTAATGTTAATTGTAAAAAATATAAGTCTTCCCGACCAAGGTCACTTTAACCAGCTTCCGTACGACCACACGCATCCCGGTTAGTCGACCTTCGGAGATGGAGGATATCGTGATTGGCTCATAACCATGCATCTCTGCAGTATTGTCAGAGATGTTTTTTGTTATTGAACGATTGCATGCGAGTCTGTATAGTTTGTCATTGCCAGATGATGCTCAGTGAGGATGGATTCACTACATGGTGGTATCCCAGTAACGCAAACATTAGCCTATTGGTATGCCCTTCCTGCCAGCTTTTCACTAATGGCCGGTACTCACGTTTATTCAGTGGAAGAGTGTTTTAACCAAAAGTATTTATAAACTTTTTGTGAAATCTTGGCACCGAGTCCTCATCTTCTGACATGAATGGAACTAACTCATACTGCGATTTACAGTAGGCTAATCACAACGTAGTGTCTAACTTCTAGTCCTCGCTTTTTGTGTGTAGGAGTTAAAATGTCCTTCACAGATCTGCTATCCCTGTTTCTTGCCCTTTTACATGGTCTCAAAGATCTTGGCAATCTCAGTCAGACACAAATTGGATGGTTGGTACAATGAGAGGGAAATGCTTGGGCTTAATTACAGTGTTTTATTCTTACTCCACCACCCACAACATTCTCAAACACAAAACTTTGGCCCCAAAGGCCTACTTGAAAAACAGCATGAATTAGTGCAACAGGATCTTTGAAACCATTTTCTTTTAACCAGGGGTTAATTATCAGTTCTTGGGCATCCCATAATTGAAGTTTTATTGGAATGGAAAGAATTGAAACTGAAATCACTGATTTATAAATCTTTTCACCAGTCATCATGATGTTGTTTTATCTATTCCTGTCACTCTCAGATATTACATAATTAATCCCTGTTAAATTGCATGAGTGAATGTGCATGTTTGTAACACAACCTCAACAGCTGGTGTCCATTTGAAAACTTTCAAATCTCATTTGTGAATAAGTTCATAATTTTGTAATTTAATTTTGCACATTTGTTCCATCAATTCACAATCAACCACCTCACCAGAACATAATGTATGCCCCTCTGCTTTAACCTCTTATTCCTTTAATGGCTCTGCTTCTGTTGTTTATCTTAACCACTGTAAAAACGTTTACAGTGTGCCTGCTAAACAGGAGTGGCTCTCAACAGTGATCACACATCATACTGCCTTTGACACTGTGCCAGATAAGATTAACACTGCCCGATGGTGATCTGCTTAAGCTATTGAGTGGGCAAGAGCAAACGGGTCACCAAGGTGACTTTTGTAGCAGAACTATAAGCTAGGCTTTTATATGCGAGTTCTGTGGTTGGGTGTCTTCCTGCCTCTAAGGGCATATAATCAAATCTTTGTAGTGAATAGGCAATTGTCCAGCTGTAGCAGCTGTTCTGGTTGCATCTCAGACATCAGTCACTCACTCCCTGTGTTTGTGTTACGCACACAGCCCATGTTTGTCTTATTTGTTATGGTGCTTATAGACCTGTGTGCTCTAATGACACTGGATTTGTTTCCTCTTGCAGGTGTCCCGTGTGATGGGGGCGATGAGGAGTCAGACCCCTCAACCCCGAAATTTCACCAGAGGGGTAAGTCACACACACTTTGACTGTTCTCAGTAGACATGGACTGATAGGTGATTACTCACATCTGTGTCAGGTTACTGACTACTAGACAATCATGTAAGAGTTACATATTGTATTCCCTGTAGGGTCATGTTTTTGCAATGAAATGCAGTGAATTGATATTTTGCCAGGCTTAACCTCAGAGCTAAGGTAGATCAGGTGTCCATTTCCCAAAAGCATAGTGTAACTTAGTTAGCAACTATGCTTTTGTGAAATGGACCCCAGTCCAGTGTTTTTTTAGTGGTGTAGTTATGTAGGCTTGCAGGATTCTTGGGTATGCATACAACACTGAGGCACAGTGACATTTTTAGTTACTTGCTGGCCTTTAAGGGAGAAGAGGTTGGAAAGCCTGGGGGAGGTGTGTGTGCATGTGCGCGCGTACTTGTGATGTGTTTGTGTGTGTGAGAGAGAGAGACTGTTAAAAAGCATAATTGTACTTACTGTCAAGAGTGAGTATATGAGAGTGTCAAGGAAGATGTTTTATGAGCAATATGAAGACTGTAGACCAAAATATAACACAAAGCATCTGATATCACAGAATTCTTGAGTGCCCTTTGCCTCAGCACTGATGATTCTGTTTTTTAACCATTGTTTATTCATGTATATAGGAAATGCATAACTGTATAACTATGCTCCAAGTTGACTTTAGTTAGTCAAAGTGAATTTACAACTTATTAATACTTTTTACAATTTATTATTACTTAATGACTAGTTGTATGCCTTGCACAAGGGTCACTTCTTTCTCTGTATGTGCTATAATTGTTATTATTGGTAAATAACTTGTAGCATGTCATGCAGTGGGGTCATTTGTGGCTGTGTGGCCTTCAGAGCTGTAGGTAATTGGGTAAGTCCTGTTTTATGTCAGCTGTGCTGTTGTGTTTTGCTCCCCAACAGCTGCAGACCGTAACGCTAATCCCTGGCGATGGCATCGGTCCAGAGATCTCCGCAGCTGTAGTAAAAATATTTGAAGCTGCTAAAGTAAGCATCCGATTGGACAGCCTCACACTAGCTCAGGGCTTCCCCACAGATGCTCTGTGTATAAACACATCCCACCTCCAGACTGTTACACACTGCTGTATAATGCCTCTTGACCAGTTGGAGAGTACACATGTTTGGTATGGACATTCACACATATGGTATGGAAACGTGCTTCACATTTGATTCATGTCATTAACAGTTATTTGGCCTAAAATGATTGAATTATATATTATCTGTTATCTCTAGCTGCTTGCAGTCTCAGTTAATGGGGCCATATTCTCCCAAGTTCCAACTATATGTACTGTCTTGTCCTCAGTGGAGAAAACTGAGCAAGTCTGAACACGTCATCTAAGCAGCATTTCATCAGAACTACAAGCTACATTTTTAACTGTGTAGTGGCCTTGCAGTTCCCTTCATGCATCTCGATTAGATAGCAGCATGTTGTTTTCCTTTGTGGAATTCTGACTGTACTGCAGAGAGTGGATTGAGCTGGTTGTTTGGCAACGTGGACGCTGAGATAAAAGCGTAGCCTTGGTGTAAATATTAGCCCTCAGTCAGACAGCAGTGTGTGTGTATGTATGTTGATAAGGCTGATGCCAGGTGAATGGACGTCCCGTTTTCCCCACAGGCCCCTATACAGTGGGAGGAGAGGAATGTCACCGCCATAAAGGGACCTGGGGGCAAATGGATGATCCCACCAGAGGCGAAAGAATCTATGGACAAGAGCAAAATCGGATTAAAGGGTATGCAAGCATGTTTAATGCTAAAGAGTTTTTAACAAATATCATTGCCATGTTGTATGTCTGCATGGGTGCTCTGTAATTTTACAGTCGTGTAAAGACAAAAATGCACCCTTAAACGCTCAATAGACTGACCACCCACATAATTAACCAACATAAGTTGCAAAGCAGTCAGAACAGAAGGTATTTTGTATTCTCTGTCAAGTCCTGAAGGTTTTTACTAACATTGTTATGAGTCGTGAAAGTGTGTAGATAAGTGACATTTAGGAAGTCAAGCAGATGTATACACACACACACACACACACACACAAAGAGCAGAATATGTACATTTTGCAATAGTACGACAAGTTATTTGTGAGCTGATGTGTACCTGAGAGGGTAAGTGCATTATTATTGCCCAGACATGCTGGTGAAAGGTGAGAGTTCTATGTAACTGTCAAATAGAATAAATAAGCTGTCAGTACCATGGGCTGTGTTGCACATACAGTAGCATTTTTTTGTAGTTGTAGTGTGTTTGTGTGTCTTTGGGTCATCTGATGTGTGGGCCTTGTGTGGTATATCAGGACCTCTGAAGACTCCTATTGCCGCTGGCCACCCCTCCATGAACCTGCTGCTGAGAAAGACCTTTGACCTCTACGCCAATGTGCGTCCCTGCGTGTCCATCGAGGGTTACAAGACCCCCTACACTGACGTCAACCTCGTCACCATCCGTGAGAACACTGAGGGCGAGTACAGTGGCATCGAACATGTGGTACGCATGAACACTCTACACTCAACGGCCAGTACAGTCACTACACCCTGCCTTATTCTAGCGTGTGAACACAAACAGAAGACCTTAGTATGAATATATGCATATAGTCATGAGAATATTAAATGCGTATAGTCATAAGAATAGTAAATAATGGTTCTGTATGTCATCACAGTGTCATTACCAAACATATCCCTATACATGTGCCTGGTACTGTATGTGCTCTCATCTCCCTGTCCCTGTATGATCTCACTGAGTAACAGTGATTTATGTCCTGTGCTTTTTTGACTTGTCTTAACCCCCATCACATGGTTACATGGTTGAGTAACTTTGCCACCCAACCCCCTGAAGTTACTTTGCCACCTGATTCCGACAAGTGTCTTGGCCCCAGTTGAGCAGGGCACCTGTTTGCACGCCTGCATCTAACTCTCTCTCTCACACAGCCCTAGCAGGATATGAGGGTGCTCACAGCATGTATTGCACTGCTGGTTATGTCCTCTAGGTAGGTGGAACTACCGTTGCCTTCTGAAACTAGATGTCCACCGACCGGTTCCCTTAAGCCATTTTGTCGTTATGTTCAGTTGAGACCAGTGTTCAGTTGAGGTCTGCAGTGACTGTCATCATGTTTCACCCTTATGATACCCTTGCGTCTCTGTGGCACAGACGGAACAGAATGTGCTGTGTGGATGTGGGTGTAGGTGGATGGAGGTTATGTGTGCATGGCTGGCTGTGTGAGAGGGTAGTGGTGTGCCTGAATTGTGCTAGCCCACCGCTGTCACACTGCCCTGTGCCTTGCGTGCGTGAGTTAACCATCAGGCTCTGTCTTACCTTTTCCTGTTGTGTAAACCTACCTGTGCATTAACTAAGCTTATAAGTCCCCCTAAGTGCTCTAACCATAACCCTGTTTTCATACAGCGTCTGTGAGGGACACTTCTGGGTCGAATTTTTTTTTGTATTATTTATTTATTTATATATTTAAAAAAACACCTAAATTCAGTCTTGATACCAAGACTGAAAACATTTTAAATGTGGAAGGAAAAAAAGCATAGAGCTTGTCTACAATTGTTTTCAGCATGCAGAAAAGTGTTTTCAAGGTGTACGGACACAGACATTGCAGGCTACTTGTGTTTAGCTTCCATCACTGTCAGCGTCACCTTGATTCAGACTCCCAGCGTCCTTCAGAGTGCATTACTGTTTACAGTACAAATACTATATGTGGTATAATGTGTCTCCAACCACCACAGCAAGGGGTTTGAGTGATCAGATTTCAAAGCATGGTGATGATTCTTTGCCCCTGTAGTTAGAGCTGACCACTCAAATGGATCCGACACGTGCATTTTGAAAACAAATGTAAACAAGGTCCTAGAAATGTCAACCTCAGCACTCCTCTTAGACACTCCATGAATGCAGGTCAAGATCTCTCATGCAGCCTCAGTGTTTGTCTGCAGCTTAATGTTCAGATGGAGACTGTTGTTCAGACACGGGATGCTGATGACTTGAGTGTAATGAGCCGTGTCCTTGTCCTTGTGCCTCCCCTTCATCAGATCGTTGATGGTGTAGTGCAGAGTATCAAGCTGATCACTGAGGACGCCAGCCGCCGTATTGCCGAGTATGCTTTTGAGTACGCCAGGAACAACCAAAGAACCAGTGTCACAGCTGTCCACAAAGCCAACATCATGTAAGTCCCCCCCATAAAAATAGTGCCCCTACTAGAGAGACGCCAATACTGGACTGACTTTTATTGAGCTTTGCTTTACCACTGTCATGATGATGGTGACCACGTAGTGTTTACAATACCAGAATAGGACGTATTGGACCCAAACATCTTAGAACCTTAGAGGGTTGTGATGTCCAGATGGTGGAAAAGTACTCATGTCTCTCTCTCTTCCTCTCTTTTTCTTTGTGTGTATGTGTGTGTGTGTGTGTGTGTGTGTGTGTGTGGTGTGTGTGTGTGTGTGTGTCCTGAAAGGCGCATGTCTGACGGGCTGTTCCTGAGGAAGTGCCGAGAGGTGGCTGAGAACTTCAAAGACATCAAGTTTACTGAGATGTACCTGGATACAGTCTGTCTGAACGTAAGCTTTTTTTTTTTTTTACTGCCCACACACACAGTTGATAAGCTGTCAGTTGGGATCTACATGCATGCCTTTCATATATATGCAGACAGATAGGTTTATGTGTGGCTTGTAAGATGCCGCTGTTTGTGTTGACAGGAAGTTGATGCATTGTCTGTAGGAATCTATA
Source organism: Tenualosa ilisha (assembly GCA_015244755.2). Classification (NCBI taxonomy): domain Eukaryota; kingdom Metazoa; phylum Chordata; class Actinopteri; order Clupeiformes; family Clupeidae; genus Tenualosa; species Tenualosa ilisha. The sequence continues at coordinate 6,204,304 of PYXC01002821.1, forward strand.
TGCACACCTCGACCACTCAAATAGACACATGCAGTTAATTGTCTGTCAGTGTAGGCCTGTCAGGTGTGCAGACATCTCTATCTCGGCATGCTCTGTGGTGGTAATTTTAGAGTCTACTCATTGTTGCTAGGTGAAAGGAGGTCAGATATCAAAACATTGGATGCCTCTGAGTCTCACTGTTTCCTGCTGACTGTTGACAAAGGTCTTAAATTAACATTTTATTTTTTTTTGGTCTCGTTTGCATCACAGATGGTACAGGACCCCACTCAGTTTGATGTGCTTGTCATGCCCAATCTCTATGGTGACATCCTGAGGTAAATCGCAGCACGTGTAATTTCTGTTGCATCAGTTTAATACAGTTTTAATACATTTTAAATATTGTGGTGTTTGTTGTTTTTTTTTTTTTTTTTTTTTTGTAAATATAATTCCCAGAGCTGTAGCCTTTTTGTGTATAAAACCAAAAACGTATCTCTCTCTTTACCCCTCTTTCTTGGTGATTTCTTTATGAACATTTTGAACGGTGTCTATTTCAGTGACCTCTGCGCTGGCCTCATTGGGGGTCTCGGAGTGACTCCAAGTGGCAACATTGGAGCCAATGGTGTGGCTATCTTTGAATCGGTAAGTGACTGTGAGTGGTCAATAGGGAAAAGCACCAACAGAAAGTCCATGCTGTCATTTTTATTTCCTCCCTTGAAAATAGTAGTTGTCCTGTTGAAAAAAAAATTAACAGATAGTAAATTTTCTCTGTTTGTCCAGATGAAAAAAAGTCTAGTGTAACGTCTTCCTCCTTTACAGGTTCACGGCACTGCCCCTGATATTGCAGGAATGGATCTGGCTAATCCCACTGCCCTGTTGCTCAGCGCAGTCATGATGCTCCGTCACATGGGTCTGCACGGACACGCCCAGAAGATCGAAACTGCCTGCTTTGACACCATCCGAAGCAAACAGGTATCCATGGTTGAGGGGGGATATAAATGAGCCATGGCTAAACTTGTTCTACTTGTTGCTTTAGTCTTATTTCAATGGCCTTTAAGTGTTATTATGCAATTGTACACTGTTGTGACTGTGAGAGGGTATGGTCTACCTGTACTTGTGAGATCTCCAGGGTCTTCTGAGATTGTTGCTATAGTACTATACTACTATAACACATTAAGCACAGTCTGTGCAGTGTGCTTACTTGCACAGGTCTGGAAAGGGTGGAAAAGTATGGAATTATAAAATATTATGTTTCTGATCATATGGATATTTGGTTGAACATTTTAAAACAAATTGTGCAGACCAGCACCAACACAAGAAAAATATGAAAACTGACGCATCAAAAATATACACTTGATAAATGTACACTTGAAACTACAAGAAAGCAACCTTCCTGTGGATTTTATGGTTTTCTTATTTTGCAAGGGAAGATTTTAACATGTGTTCCCATTCCCACTGCCCCTCTAGGTCCTGACCAAAGACCTTGGTGGAAACTCCAAGTGTTCAGAGTTCACAGGTGAGATCTGCCGGAGAGTACAAGACCTGGACTGAACAGGCTGACACTCACGTCCATGTTAAAGAAAACAGAAAAAAAGATGTGGATTTACTCCCAATGCCGAGGAAAAAATCAACAAGGAAAAAAAACAATCTCATCTTCGTATCATTCTCATATCTGCGCACAATTCTACTCTAAATGTACATGTGTATGTAACTGAAATATAAATAACTCCAGTGGGGTTTCAACCCTGAATGTTTATTTTCTTTTTTTCCACCTTGCAAAGAAAAGCACTGTCTTAAAGGAAATAATCTCCTGTCCTGTGTTTGTGAGATGAGTTTTATGCTGAATAATCTAAAATGCTCTATTTATTGACTGGAATAATCTCTGGTCCCAACATTTACATAACACATTGCCCTCTGTTATAATGGCAGAATGCAAACTTGTCCGGTATCAGTTTACCAAAACATTAAAGTTACTGATATTTTCAATGAAATGGGTCTGATCATTGTTTCTAAAAAAAGGAGTTAGTAAACACTGTTTCATGTCTCTGTCTTTGAACACTTTCTAGTAGCTGATGTGGTAACCTTTCTGGTACATTCCAAACAGCTGTTGATTAGTACAGTATGTTGATCCAGTGTTGGTCACTGTTTGTCTAAATGGAATGTGACCTCACAAACACATGCCTTCCCCCTTCATTAGAAAGACTACCTCATGACTGGATCTATTCTGGTCATCAGCTGCATCAATTTCATTTACATGACAACATCAGTAACATTCAACAGCCCCACAGAGGGTATGTAAATATTTACTCACTGTACTGCAAACTGCTTGAACAAAACCTACAATGGTGTAGTGGGGAATAATCATATTCCAACTATTGTCCTAAAGTCCCTTGACAAGCAATATTGTATCCTAGGCTGTTGTGGCAACCACAGTATTGTCATTGACTACAATTGCCGTTAAATTAAGGCACTTGGTTAGAGAGATGGTCTTACTAAAAGTGTTTACAGTGATGTAGGTCCTTGGTTATAATACTGGTACTCCTCAAAAGCTCAGAAGGATTGGCTCTAGTCTTTGTAGAAGGTCTCGATCTCACTGTGGTACATCTTCAGGACAACAGGACGACGCAGTTTCATCGTTGGACCTAAGGGTGAATCAGGCCAGATTTAATTGCTGAAACATTTTTTATCAACAGAAGATCATGTCTCATTGTAACACAGAAGTTCTTGAGCAGCAGCCTAACATTCATAAAGTGAAGTGAAAGAAACAAGATGACATGCATGAATAATAAATGAATAAAAGGCCGCGGGTCACTATGGAAACATCTAATGTGAACAGTACACAGACACTTCCAGAGAAAGGAAACTCATAGAATCTCCTTTTAACATTTCTTTTTCTTCAGAAGCTACAGTGGCACAAAGCACCTGCATTAAAAAAAAAAGATTGCAAAAAAATGCACAGTCCTTTTGGGATGGAAAAAGATGAAATATATCTTTCCATTATTTTTCACATGAACAAGTACACCTGGTGATTTATGGGACGCCTTACCCAGCTCGCCTCCTGAGATGGAGAAGTCTCTGGGCAATATAGTCCATTTCTGTATGCGCTGGGCATTGGAAGTGGCTCTGGAGTTGACCGTGTCGATGGCCGCCTGGATGCACCGGTATACAGACTTGTCTCTGCCCCCGGTGATGTCGGACACCTTAGAGGCCTGGCTGCCCAGCTGCTGACAAAACTCTACTGCCTCCAAGCTCAGGTCATCCATGGGCTCCATGGTCTCAGGATTACTCAAGCACTGCAACAGGGCACGAGGACACATAACTGGCCTCACAACAGAACTATAGAATTATAGCATAAGCTAGAACTACACCAGCATGACACAAAGCAGATGCAGTTCCCTTTTGAGCTATTCTTCATTTTTCAGGACTCACCACAAACACATTATCCATGTAACTGCACCATGACCATAATTACGGCATTACTTTTAAGGGCATCATAACCTAATTGTAACTTGTCTCTCCAACTAGCCAACCAGCCACTGCAGTGTTGTGTACCTTCAAGGTGAGCAGCATGGACAGGAACTTCCTCTTGTCTCCGATGAGCATGGCATTGCTGATGATGGGTAGCTCGTTCTTCACAGCGTCCTCAATGGGCACCGGGGGGATGTTTTCTCCCCCTGCTGTGATGATGAGCTCTGTGTGAATACAGCCAGGGCACAGTGACCTGTCAGGCTATGCAACACCAAAACGACAACTGAATAAGGAACATTTTGGCCAAATTTTCAGGTTGCATCACACCAAAAGGACAAAAAAAGATTCAGTCATCATTATAGAAATGATGGCTGAATGTGTGAAGTTTGTTGAGCCTAAGTGGCATGTAGGGAGGTGCCTAGAACATGTTATTTACTGTGTGAGTACTACATGAGTACATTATGTATCCATATAAGTAATGTGTGGATACCTTTTATCCTTCCAGTGATGTAGAGAAATCCCTCCTCATCCACCTTGCCCAAATCTCCAGAGCGTAGCCAGCCTTCCTCATCCAGGGCCTCCCTTGTCTTGTCCTCCATGTTGAGGAAACCCATGAAGACATTTCGGCCCCAGAAACACACCTCCCCAGTTCCTTCTGAATCAATGTCAGCCAGTTTGGATTTGCAGCCAGGAACTACTTTACCACAGCTGTATTCATACCAATCCTCAATTAGAGAGTATGTATGACAAAATGCATCAGATAACAGATAACAACCACTTAAATCCATTATTTCAAGTAACAGTTGGGTACTATACACATCAGTTACTTACTCTAAGCATTTTTGTTTTCTTTTTGCATATTAAAGACAAGAGTGACAGGATAACCAATATGGGAGAGGTATGGAGTGGTTACCTAGGTAATTTGTAAGCCTTAGGACCTGACATGAAGTGAGGCCCTGTGCTCTCACTCATGCCATAGGCCTCATAAAGACGAATGTTTAGGCCCAAGAAGAACTGGACTGTTTCACTCCCTATAGGGGCAGCTCCAGAAAAGAACTTCTGGCAGCAGGAGAAGCCCAACTCTGCTCGCAGTTTCTCCAGAACCAATCCATCAGCCAGGGCAAAGAGAAAAGGCTTCTCTCCATCCCTGGAAAACAAGTGAGAGACATGTCAGTCTATGAAACAAGTAAGATTCAATCATGATGGGGTGTTGGTCCATATAAAAAAACAAAAAAGAAAATCAATGTCGGCTTACTTGTTGGCACACCTTTGGTTGGCCTCCAAACTCACTGACATGGCCCACGCCACCAACTTCTTTTTCATGTAGCCACACTGAGAGATTCCCTCTTTGATTTTCTCCATCATTTTTTCCCAAACACGTGGAACTCCCATATGAGAGGACGGTCGAACTTCCCTCAGTGTGCCTATTAGACTCCCCTGGATCAACATCAATGAAGGCGAGGTACACGAGACAGGACAGGTGTGATTAGAGTTGATCAGTACAGTAATAGACATTACTGATTATTTGTGTTAGTTTAGGGTGCTAGTGTAGTCAAGGGGAGACACAGAGGTAAGACTTGACAGCTTCTTGCTTACATATGTAAGCATGTGAATCTTTTTGGGAAAATTGACCCTGACTATTGCAGCTCTTACCTTGAGAGCATCAGGCTGCGCAAAGTAGACCAGTTCTCCCCACTGGATGCCCGTCCACAGGTCATAGATCTGGGCGGCGATGTGGCTGAGGGGCAGGTAGCTCACCAGGGACTCCTGTCTAGTGTCCGCCGGCTGCATGTCTCCTGCCCGGCTAGCGTGGATAGCTGTCCAGGTGATCTGTGATTTAGCAGAACGCAGGTTAGTGTAGAAACCACCTACATGATCTGTGAAATGTAAGAAACCTACAGGACATTCTCTAGTAGGGAGATCTACTTGAGTGTCTGATAAAAATTATCAGTACATTTGAAATGTCTGTATAATAAATTGGTACTTAATGTGAATACAAATCTGATAGTTCACTTACATTATCATGACTGAGCATTACTCCTTTGGCATGCCTGTAGTCCCAGATGTGTAAATAAGAACACAACACTGATTGGGTCTCTGGCTACTGATGATGTCATCAAGTTCCTTCTCAGGCACATCCAACCCAAGCTCCAAAAACTCCTCCCACTGGTGAGTAAATAAATGCTGTTAAGATTTGCATGTGTTCAGAATGGATTAGTTATCTCATTAACATAAGTTTGGAAATTCACCGAGTAGAGTTTGGGCAGTTTCTTTTGGAGAGACTCAGAGTATTGCACTATGGCTTTCAAATGGGGCAGCTGTTCCTTGATCTGCATAGAAAGACATGTCCATTTATCAGTGTGTCACATCAGCAAAAGTGTAACTAAAGGTAATAAGGTTCTCTCATATTAGGCCTATTACCTGGAGAATTTTATCCAGCTGCTTTTGGTTTTCCACTACAATTATGTTAGCTCTAGAGTCGCTGGCCACATAATGGCATGCCTCTGGAGAATTGGTTGCATAGATCCCTGTCATAATACCCCTGGAAAACAGAAAATAAGTGAGTGACTGTTTACCAAGGATTTGCCTACATGTGTTGGAGGTATTTTTTTACTTAACTCACTGACAAAGTAAGTCTCACCCAGCAAAAATGGCGCCAATGGCTGAAATGAACCACTCTGCAGAGTTAAACCCCAGAATGGCCACACTATGGAACCGCTCTAGACCAAGCTTCAGGTAGTAATATGTATTAGAGAAAATAAATGCATAATCAAAAACAAACACATTGATGATGATGTTTACTATTGTAAAATAATATGAGTAAGTTAGACAAACATCATCTCACACCTTAAGAAAACTCTTAGCAGCCTTCCTGCAACAGTGGTAATAGTCAGAAAAAGTAATTTTCTCCCATTTGTCGTTCTTCTTGGTGGCGAGGGCAAACAAGCCACCGTACCTCTGCACAGATGTCAGGAACATCTGGTGGACAGTGACAGGCTCCTCTGGACAGTCCTCATCTATCCTGAGCATCACAGAGCCATTGGCCTCCGTGGTCCAAAGAGACTGAGCCGGGGCTAAAACAGCACTGGCCAACACCTTCTCCACACTCCTCATCTGCACTTCTGTCATAGACAAATCATCAGCTCAGAATCTTTAGAGAACAGTAGGATCTTTTTGTCAGGAACAGATAATGTTATTCTGATGGCTGTTTTGTTTTCGGAGCACCTGCCCTTATCTATAACGTTTGTAATTATCAACAAATGCCCTCTCGCCTTTGCTTAAAATATTCAAATAACAGCAGTACAACCAAAGCAGTACCCATTCACTGGAGAGTCTATCCTTATTTTGTCTAAAGTGTCTGACCAGTCAGCTATGGTTTGAACTTTGTAATTCTCTCATTCTGTCATAAACTCAATCTGTTGAACACCAGGTGGCCTACTCACGGGATGCATCCTGATCCTCTCCCTCTTTCTTGGGGTCTGTCATGGGACCCTGCAGTGAGGAATCCAGGCTGTAAAGCACAGAGAGAGAGAGGGATACAGACAGATAGAGAGAGGTAACGAGAGAGAGGGAGAACCAAGGTCCCTGAGAGAACGCTGAGCTCAACCTCCCCTGGAGCTCTGGGAGCCGAGGCTGCCACCGCTGCTCCCAGTGGATCACATGGCCCTGATGCCCATGGTTATTGTCACTGCACACAATGTCAGACTTTTCTAACTCCCCAGCCAAAATCCCCTGGTGGCTTTGTTAGCAGAGAGAGGAGCAAATAGAACGCCAGAGAACAGGTTGTCTCCGTAAGCCTGGGAAAATGTTTTTTTCAACCCTTCTTTTAAATAAACTAAAATGTAGGTGAAAGGCAGCAATCCTAAGGGGATACACACATTTCTGAATATTCAAAAGGCTGTAATTAAGTTCATTCAAAGGGAGGAATGCACTTTTGGTGCCGGCCTTTTCTAAAAAAGTCAGCAGGACGACTGAAACCTGGCAGCCGATTGATTTTTCACTTCCAATCCTCATTCTGATGCTGAGTGTGTGGATGGCAAGGACAAATAGCACACCAAGGTGACAGGTTTCTTTTCTTCTCCAGTATGTTCACTGTTTCAGAGGATCTGTCCCATTTTTTCAACACACTCAACTTTGATGAAGTTAGACTTTTAGAACCAGGCCAAACATTGTGATCTTATTTGTGAGGAGTAGGAATCTTATTGGTGAAGCAAAACAACAGCACTTTAAGCACATATAAAACAAATCAGCTCAGAAAATGAATTAAAATGGCCTGGTTTGCCATTTTTGTTTACATGACTTGAAATGTGATTGAAACTAATAACACACAAATGACATCACAAATTAAATACAGTTGAGGCCCAAGTCCTTCAAGGCACAGGCTCAGGTTAAGACACAGGTGAATGATTCTCCATCTCAGAAAATGGTTGTGGCATACATTGATAACATTAATGCAGTCACTTACTGTTCACAATCTAACCTTAGTCTACAAATTACTGTCAGTGCACTAGATGACAAAATAACTTACCTATTTCTTAGGATCTCCCAGTTCTCATGAGGTTTTTCCTGCAAATCCAGTTTGGATATTTCACTACAACTGGCCATGCTGCCCACTGCAACAGCTATATGAACTTCTCTTTCCTTCCCAGTCCTTCCAGTCCACACACAATGAGGTGTGAGGAGTGCACTAGGAGTGCACTGCCCCTTCCATTGGGTCTGGGGCTCAACCAAGGGCTGCCATAACTCTGCGGTCTTAAGAAGATAAATATACTTCAGCTTCACTGGGGATCTGAAATTTAAGTAAATTGTGCTGCAGCTGTTGCACTTGCAGATGTGTTTCTGGTGCTGCATGAGATAAAAGTTTGGTTAATTCAGTGTTCACAGACAATTTATGGGGACGTGTCTTTTTAAAGCAAGGACATGCTCCGCATCTCAATGAGCAAAGGCCTTTTATATGTAAATGCTGAAATTTCACAGGAAAAAAAAATACATCCCATAAAATGGATTTGACATGTAGTTTATTTGACATGACTATTAGAGACTGTCTAACATTCTCAGAATTTCAAAACAATTTAGGAAGGTAGTGTTCAAACTTTGTAAGTGTGATAAATTGTAGTAGCCTTTAAAGCAATTATTGTAGCCCCTTTTTCATTGATATAACTATTTTATGACCAAGAGTAGGTTATTTTATATCACAAGGAATTTAAAGGTAGATTTTTTTTTTTTGCATTATTATTTATTTGATGACTTTCAAACCTCCATCTTATATTCACTACCATCTAGGGCTACTAGCTTACGGCAGTGGATTAGGAGTCCTTTACAGTAGGGCCACCCAGCGAAATTTCCGGTGTCATTGCTCAAGCTCCAGAAAGTTCTGTACCATAGGAGCTTATATAAAGGGCTAGCCATGCAACTTCTGTTTCAAGCTCTTCTGATGGTAGAGGCAGCGGCGTGACAACATATCTACCGGCTTTTGGATAAAGGACCCATAGTAAGTAATATTCTACTACGGTTTGTCCCTGGACGGGGTAGTAACTTTACAATCTTCAGTTACACGTATACATTATGAAATATTTGAGTGGTGTAAGTTGTCTGTATTTACAGGGAGATAGCTATCATTGCGCTATTGTAGCCTAATGAAAATGGCCATGCAGGCGTTATTACACAATTAAATGTTAGCTTATTGTGTCCGCCTGTTATTAGTATTGAGACAGAGTGTCAACCTGACTTCAATGATACTATTTTGTTCTCTCTTTTTCATATTAATGTAAAACTGTTTTCCGTTTTGTTATCCAAATAACAAGGTCGTGCAAAGATGGTTCGAGAGACCGGTTTCTACGACCTTCTTGGCGTTAACCCCAAAGCATCGCCAGATGAAATCAAGAAAGCCTACCGAAAACTAGCTCTGAAATATCATCCAGACAAGAACCCCAATGAAGGAGAAAGGGTAAAGATTAACTTTAAAGATTTCCTGAAGTTATGCTATCATCAACCTCGTTAGCTAGTAGGATCTTGCACTGACGGTAACAGAAATGCCTGGAACTTTCTCGAAATGGCTAACAAGCCGGTCAAGCAGTTAGCAGGCTAGCTAGTTTGGGTTTTATTCAGTAACGATGTTGTTTGCTGAAAAATAGTTAAGTTTTGGTCTTTGCAAATATATTTAAACATTGTGGATTTAAGTAAACCGAAGCAATTGTCCTAGTTGTTCATAGATAATTTGTTAAAGGTTTTGTTCAGTGTTAGAATGGTGTTGCCCAGCTGATTTGGATGGTTTTAAGTAAAGCTAGTCTATGAGTAAAGCTAAGCATTCGGTTTGATTTGGTCGGTGCAACATTTTCATGTATTGTTTTCTTTTCCCCCGTAATTTACCATTTCAGTTTAAACTCATATCCCAAGCCTATGAGGTTTTATCCGACTCAAAGAAGAGGGACCTCTATGACCAAGGAGGGAACAAGCCATTAAAGAGGGGGGTATGGCAGGAGAGGGATTCTCCTCACCCATGGACATTTTCAACATGTTCTTTGGTGGCGGTGGAAGAACACAGAGAGAAAGAAGAGGTGCATAGTCTTTTCATTGTGATAAACAATATTTGTGTTTTTTGAGATACTGTGCTCATGCAATACAGAGGGTAGACATTTCTGTGAACTGTGGTCTTCTCCTTGCCAAAAATAGCATGCTATATATAAGCTGATTTTGGTGAGACCATGTTTGTCAGATCAGTGCCTGTCAGGGATAGTGTGTCCATGAGGTGTCCATTGGGTAATCCATGTGTTTGTATGAACGCTCACGAAGCCTGAATTAATCGTTCTTGTCTTTTTTTTTCTTTGCAGGGAAGAATGTAGTTCACCAGCTAGGTGTCACACTAGAAGAAATGTATAATGGCACAACCAGAAAACTTGGCCTCCAGAAGAATGTTGTCTGTGAAAAATGTGATGGTGAGTAACAGATGTAATTGTCACATATAGTAAATGCAGATGATGTGATGAAGGCTATTCTCATAATGTTATGCATTTTCATAATGTTAGGATTTTTAAAGTATTGCGTAATATATGCAAGTAATCACATGTCCATACTTTAAATGTGAGAGATTTGTGCTGTGTGAATGCTTACATGACATTTGAGCATTTGATATTTTTGTCTGTAGAAGTTACATGAAAAAAAACATACAAAAATATGTACAAAACATTTCACATAATCATTCACAACATACATGCACCATGGCATTTCACTGGCATTAATGGACATGACAAAAAGTCAGTCAGGCAGGGAATTACCCTAAATGTTACTTCTGGCACTTGGCAGGTTATGGTGGCAAGAAGGGCACCCTACAGAAGTGTTCAAACTGCAAAGGTAGAGGGGTTCAGATCCAGGTGCAGCAGATTGGACCAGGGATGATCCAGCAGATCCAGAGCATGTGCAGTGACTGCCAGGGTCAGGGGGAGAGCTTCAGTGCCAAAGACCGCTGTAAGAACTGCAATGGGCACAAGGTGGAGCGCAAGAAGAAGATCCTGGAAGTGCACATTGACAAAGGTATGGGAGGCTTTGATTCTTAGATACATACAATTTTGCTTGTGTAACTACAGGAAAGTTGGGTTAGATCTTGGTAAATCCATATTCACACAGAATCCTCTTCCATGAGATTATGCCATGTCAAGAATATGACTTGCTACTATTGAGTTCCATCAAAAGGGTTATTGTTTATTGGGTTTAAATGCTCTAAACATGCATTTCATTGAAACAAAAGAAAGCCTAGCAATGGTAAGTTAACCATTGTCGAATTATTGTTGACGATGTGTCAGGTGACAAATGTTATCATCTTCACTGTAGGTATGAAAGATGGTCAGAAAATCACATTCAATGGAGAGGGAGACCAGGAGCCTGGCTTGGAACCAGGTGACGTTGTTATTGTTCTGGACCAGAAAGAGCACCCTGTCTTTCAGCGACAGGACAACAACCTCGTCATGAAGATGAATATCAAACTCGTGGAGGCGCTGTGTGGCTTCAAGAAGACTGTCCAAACCTTAGACGACAGAACACTGATCATCAACTCTTCACCAGGTAAACCCCTTCTCTAGGTGTTTTAATGTTCCTTTGTACACTACAATACCATTACATTGATGTTCCAGGCCATTAGTGGAAAAATATATTCTCTCACCATTCTCCGATGAAGGGAATGACCAAAAGCTCTTTACGAAAGGTGGATTCAACATTATCTGACTACCAACTGGCTGTAGACGACTACAGCCAGTGATGTATTCTGGGTTGGTTGAAAATAGCAAAAATAATCAATGGGATGAGAATATGAAAGGGCTTTCAACCCAGAATGCATTGCTGGCTGCAGTCGTCTGTAGCCTTCTTGTTAAAATCAGGTTATTAAATCCGCCTAATGGTGGATCTGATGTTGAGGGTACCAGACACTAATGAAGGCACTGCTCGGTGCACTTGCTCCTCTGCAGGTCAAGTGGTGAAGCATAACGATATAAAGTGTGTACCAGGAGAGGGCATGCCAGTGCACAGACAACCATTTGAGAAAGGACTGCTTATTGTACAGTTCCAGGTATGTACTGTATAACTGCTGTCAATATTGTTTTATGGTGAATGAGCAATGCAGATGCCACATCCCACATTAGAAACAGCAACAGAATGTAAAGAAACAACTTTATTGACGTTATGTCAAGAACGCTCAGAAAGCACCACGTTGACCTGACATCTTCTGAAGTCAGAATTCAAATCAACAAGCTTTGGTCTGGCTTTTCTATGTCACATTCTACCACGTGTGGCCTTTGTATATATTATGTGAGTGAACATGAAGCTGCGTTCAAAACGATGCAAAAATATTTTAGGAGACTTACATATATCTGCATTAATGGATTCACTTTCAACAAGGTTAAAGCAGTTGTTCATGCCAAGCATTCACTAAAATTAATGGAAGTTTAATGAGTGTAAGAGCTGTTAGTATTTGAGAGTAATATTTTAAATGTGCAAGCATTCTTGCTGTCAGATTGTTTGGGTAGTCTTTTGGTCTTTGTCACAACAATGTTGGCAGTGATGCATCGTTAGGAGGAAGGGCAGTATTATCTGATGTAAACACACTTTTGTTGCTCTCTCAGGTGGAGTTCCCGGAGAAGGACTGGCTTCCTCAGCATCTCCTCCCTAAGCTAGAGAGCCTCCTTCCGGAGCGTGAGGATGTTATGATCTCAGACGACATGGAGGAGGTGGAGCTCTCCGATTACGACTATGACTCCCAGAGGAGGAGCTACAGCAGGGAGGCCTACGAGGAGGATGAAGAAGGGCCCAGGAGTCACGGCGTCCAGTGTCAGACACAGTGATTGTGCACAGCCCGTTTACATTTTCATAAAGAAGAGAGATTATTATGCACATCGCAGGTGCTGGACAGATAGAGGCAAAACAATATTCTTGTGGGAGAAAAAGTCTTCTCTCAGCAATCCAAACAGTCTTTTTTTCCCCAAGAATTGTTTTTTTTTTTTCAACCCTGTTTAACCAGCCCCCACACACCTTTCTTTCTTTCAATTGTGCTGCAGCTGTAGTGTGACTTGGTATACTGAGCACCACTGTTCCAATTCCTGGACAAGCCATGAATAATTGACACAATCCTCCACCATTGAAGCCTTAGTGAAGCGTCAGTGGTTCACATGGACCACACTATCCAAGTCGCTACGTTAATAGCCTGGTAATAAAACCAGCCTCTCGTTCTCCACTTCATTTTGTACAGAGGGTCTGGACGTTCAGTAGTGAGATTTGATTGCTTGCTGGAGGTGTTGGTGAAAAATATTGGATCAGCCATTGAGTGATGGCTTAGCTTGACTGATAGCATTCTAGCTCTGGATTCACAACCCCTCCCTCTACTCATTGATTGGGCAAGTTAAAATCAGGTGCCCTGCTAATAGTTATACCTATAACACAATTTAGATGGAGCTTTACTCATTTCTGTGGGCAATGCTTTCAGCTATTCATGTTGCTTAAACTGTCCCATGTGCATTGTCAACTTGGTACACCTCCAAACGTGATATTGAGGACAATTTTGTTTGATAACTGTTAGCTTCTTTAGCTTGCTAACACGCAATTTTCATTCATCACCAGGGTAAATGCAGCTAACTTTAGCTTGCTAAACTAAGCTAATTAGGCTTAGTCCACTAGTGACACTTCTGTCAGTGTTACTGAAATTAGCAAACCATGGAAAATGTATATTAAGCAAGCAAACAGGTCATCATCAGACGAATGATCTCATATGCGTTTTATTCAGTTTTACTTAGTGATCTATTATTGTTAAGGAATTTTCTCTACCTGCAACAGTGCCTCTCCACTCATTTGCAGTTTCCCCCCATGTCAACCCTGCCCTCACATTTTGGGGGCATTATCCAGACTTGCCGTCTGTATCTATGGGATCAAATCCAGACTAGCACTGTAGGGACATGATAATCAAGTGGAAGTGCGTAGGAAGGCATGGCCAGGCTAGTACGGTAGTGAAGTATGCCTCACCTGTCCTCTGCTGTTAAACATTTACAGGACTGTATGTACAAAGGGTGAATGGGTGATATGGGTGGACCATGTGGTGATGCAAGTATCTTTTACATAGTCATTGTCCCCTCAGTGGAAGTGTATTTTTGATTGTCTTTTGTTTTATCCTAAGGAATTGGATACCACTGTATTGTACTTGTGTCCTTTTACTGTTGTGTGTGAGTGGTGTTATACTTGTCTATGTTATCCATTGCTAAAGAGAAGGACTGAGATTTTTTGTGTATTTTTCTGTTTTTTTCCCCTTTTCTAAATGCACATGAACAGGGCTTTTATTGCAGATTAAACATTGTATGCTTTCTATGAAGGCAACACCCCCTCTCACAATATTGACCTGCATTATTATTATTTCTCAAATAAATGGACATCATGTATAACACAGCTGTTATGTTTCATTACATTGTAACTTGAGACTGGATTAGTCTTCTGCATTAGACTTCTTGAATGACAAATTGGCAATAAAATCCTCATCCCATTCAGATCTTTAGTGTGAAGGTGCACATGAAAGAACTGCATTATGGATGGCTGTCCCCTTAAACATCTACATTTTGTAGCCAGAGCAGCGAATGACACAAACTAGGTGTGTCCATACAATACATTAGTGGTGGACTTATTAAAAAAAAATGTTAAAAAAGGGGGGAAAAAAAAAAATATATATATATATATATAAAATACGGTACATACACTTACATATATTCATTTTACAGAAGCTTTTATCCAAACTGACTTAAATTTGTCAACTATTAAGCACATCATGGCCAGTCTCCCCCTAGAGCAATTTAGGGTTAAGTGCATCCCACCCACAATTTCCAGGCTACTAGCATGCTAGCCAGCTTCCTTGACCGCTACACCACCACTGTCCATTTTTTTTCCAAATTGCAAGTGTCAACTGCAATACTATTCTGACCCCCAAAGATCATATAAGGACTCAAAGACTCAAAATGCTAAAGTGATGACAAGTTTGGAATGCCAAATTAACTGTTTTTTAAATAATCTCATTTCCCCCAAAGGGAAATTAAATTTGCAGAAAATTTTCTACTCAGCCCATGTCTATACTGTTCTCTCAATAGTAAGCAAACAGCATTCACACATTTGCACATAGAAAGACAATAAAATTCAATGAATACAAATGACTGAATATGCCATGCATGATATTAGCTTCTTTATTGAGAAAAGGGAGACTGATGACATGGTAGAAAGAACCTGCCATGTACCATTCATACTTAATTATATATCAGTATTTCATTCATTGCAATCAATGAATAGTTAAGGCATTGATCAGTGACACCACTTCTGGCATGATCATCCATTCCATTTCATCATCCTTTTCAATGTTGTTTTCTCCTGAAGGAACAACCTGTAAAGAAATAATTGGTCAGTCATCAGTGCAATTGCACACAGTGTTTGCAACTTGTACAATTCCTACACATCTTTCTTCACTTTGGACCTTAAATATCATTAGGCGTTTTTGATCGAAGAAAAATACTCATTATGTAGTTCATTGTGTGCCCACGTGTACGATATAAACCATGCTGTATCATGTGTATGTGGAAATGGTTTACCTTCTGTCAGCCTGGCCTTTCCACCTGTGGGCTGACAAAGTACTGTGGAGCACCCCACACACAGCACCACTGTCTGGGCATGGCTGAACACAGTTGTGATCTTATAGCATCCTATGAAGAACAGAAGTACAACAAATAAAGGCAACACAGTCTCCATGATTTGCAAATAGCTAAGTGGCTAACTGCAAAGACTGTCTGCTGCTCAGCAAAGTCCCTACCTGGACATTTTACAT
This sequence comes from Tenualosa ilisha, assembly GCA_015244755.2. Taxonomy (NCBI): domain Eukaryota; kingdom Metazoa; phylum Chordata; class Actinopteri; order Clupeiformes; family Clupeidae; genus Tenualosa; species Tenualosa ilisha. Next base: position 6,220,079 of record PYXC01002821.1, read on the forward strand.
CCATGAAGTAGGAGTTGGCACTCTGTACAAGTCTCTTCTTCTTGTGCTGCTTCCTCTCAAAGTCCAGAGAAGGATGGAGCAGGTCTTTTGCCAGCTGTGCAAAATAACAGGAAAAAACAACTACGTTACACGACAAATAAAAGAGAACCAACCCATAATGTCACTAAGCGCCATTGTTAGAATTTACATATATTTCCAGAGCTAAAGCCACACGCTCTACCGCCAATGGCAACATACAACTTTCACCAAGAAAGACCAGACGGGCGATGTAGGGGTTAACGAGATGACAACAAAACAAGTGACTACAGAATACCTTCTGATCGCTGTTGATGTATATCGTTAGACCATTTTATAAACTGAAAAATGCACTAGGACAGATGTTTGGATTGACAAGCCTACACTGCCAATCGAAACGTTAACGTACTAGCATGCATTTGGTAAGTTAGGTTGGGTTGCTAGTGGTGGTGGGCTAAGTTAACACTTCGCTAAAACATAAACATGCCTACACTAACGTTGAAACCCAGGCTCAACACGAGCTTCGATGCAATAATATAAATTGAGAAATTAAAACATTTCACTGACATGTGCAAAATAATTTGAACATTAGGCCTAACAAAGCCTTTCTTGCCGCGCCATGTGATAAAAGAAAAACTTTTTCAATAAGCGCACAGACATGTCTGAAAATGCTACGAACACCACAGATGGGCAATATCATTTGCCATTTATAATTTTAAACAATTGTCATAACGCCCAAATGTCTTTTTATTGTCAAAAAACAACGATACTTACGGGCATTTTACCGTCTGCACGATTTTCACATACGCAGATTGATTGGTACCTGGAGCTCGATTTGTTGACTGGTTGGCTATGTGGAGTCAGTGGTTGCCAAGAAGGGTTTTATCATTCCCCGAAACAAGGCTCGTAAGACATGTTGAGACATGTCCCAAGGTTTTTTTTTTTTGTAGGATACAGTCCAAAGGTTGTTGGAAATTCTACATGGGCCAACGTGCTTTGAAGTCCAGGTAAAGGTGTTTTCCCATTATGAAGGAGTGTTGAACCCCACCTCAGTGTAATTTATTGGGGGTCATGTTCCTGGGACCACCCCTTCTCTTTCGTCAACCAGGCTGTCTTGACAGGTTAATAATAAATTAGAGTGGCTCAATGAAATATTTTATTATTCTTTGTACACAGCAGATTTTTTGATGTCCAAGATACTCCAAACAGCTGAAGAAACAGGCATAACCCACTGACAGTTTTTCAAAAATAAATAGCCTATTCACTATGGTAGTGGTGGTAGGAGTAGTGTTATATGATAGGTTGAAATTAGATTGCATTTAATTACCATTGATAGATTTTGATTTAATGTTGCTTGTATGGCCTTTTGAACATTTTCATTTTCTAATTAACTTTCAAATTGATTTCTGTAATTTTTACCCCTCATAGTAGTAGTTGTAGTAGTAGTAGTAGTAGTAGTAGTAGTAGTCTATTTATAGAGCATATATGTACACAATATACCACAAAGTGCCTCGGACAAAATAAGATAAAAAAAAAAAACAATAAAATAAAATATGTATAACAAGAGAAACAGACAACATAATAAAACAAACCCATATCCATTAACTGGAGGTTATCAGCCTCATAGATTTCAGCTGACTGTAAAAGTGCGTAGGCAACATTCAACATTCTCAGACATAGGCCTTTTGCAGAAAACCGAAACTACAACAGACCGGTTTTATACAGTGTATGCAACAGGCCCAAAGAAATCCCCATAAAACCAATGAGTTTAATGAACCTGGCAACCCGATGACGTCTTACTTCCGCGAAGAAGGCCAGTCGGCATGTTTCCTTTTACTTTTTTACATGCTTCGTGCTTGTGATAACTAAATTGGTAATATTTTACCATCCGTAGCTTTCTTAATTAGTGATTAAGTAAATCTTGAAAATATACACCTACTTGATACCTGGTATCGTTGTGTAATATATGCCTACAATCAACGTCAGTTTAGTTGCCTCCCATTTGCAATATATTTTAGAAACTTACATTACATTACATTATTTTAATGGCGCATTATAAATACTAAATGAACACTAATAAACCAAAGAATAAGTTGCAGGATGTTGGTTCCACTGAACCAAAGACACAACATGACAAGCTCGAAATGACCTATCAGAGACACTTATGCAGCCAAACGCGGAAGGACGTAAGCGCGTTGACGTCACATAATTGGTCCACCCTCATTCCTTACTGTATGAATTTTGGATTAGAGCTTCAGTCAAAGGGCTAAACAGCCTGTTGTTAAATTGTCATTCACGGGAGGAGGAACTGGGGGGTAAATGGCGAAAACGTACGACTATCTTTTTAAACTTTTGCTCATAGGAGACAGCGGAGTAGGGAAGACATGTCTGCTGTTCAGGTTCAGCGAAGACGCCTTTAATACTACCTTCATATCAACGATCGGTCAGTTCACCGGGTTCTTTTCTTGGGTGGGAGGGTACGCCTGCACCAAGGGCTTCTTCATTTTAGTAGCCTAGCCTTTTGCATAGCTAAACTAATGGAGGGTAAATTTAGCAGAACACTGTAAAGGCAAATATGTGATCGATTGAAATACAGTATATACCGTTATGTAGTAACAGTTAAACAGAGAAAATGAAAGAACGCACAGTTCAATTTATTTCATGCAACGTTTGGTTACAGGTCACACAGGAATGTCCATAATGAACAATTTAAGTATCATATTCTGTCACCAATAATAGGCTATTGTAGACTACCTATAATGTGGGTGTTTTATTATCCCCAAGACCCAAACGTTATGGGTACAGTTTGTCAGAACAGATGTTTTAGGTTACACATAGGTTACTCTCAGAGCTTGACTTAGGCCATCTTACCGTTTTGAAAATAGAGGGACCTTATGTATTTTGGGTGCTATTACTTTGTTCTCTACTCCATACATTTGTGTACAGGTCTATTGTAGGTCTATTATAGGTTTCTGTTCTGTGTAGGTCTATAGTCTGTATCTTTAAGCAGGGATAACGGCTGGCTATTGAATTCCCCTTGAGAAATTCAGTCGTTGACAGTTGTCTACATTACTTGCCGTAAAACAACAATTAAAAGCACACAGGCATATCTCTGCTTATTTTCTAACGTCTGAATGAAAACTGGTGGTTAATGTACAGTGGGTCACAACATAGGAATAACTGTGACATAGTATTGACATCATCCAGGCTTAACTTACCAAATATTCCTAAAACATAGGTGTTGAAGTGTCAGTTCTTGTTTGTGGCAATCACATGACAAAAGCTATTCTGAGCTATAGTTTTTATATCTGACCTTTGCATATGACAAGACTTCCATATCACATGGCCTAAAGAAAAGTGTCTGGCCTGTGACTGTCGTGGTCCTTTGAATATTTATACTGACACTCAGACAAATGGCATAATGACTGCAGTATTTCTCCTTGAGTTGCTTTTTATACCGTATCAAGGGATGTAATACTTCATTCGTTATGTCTCAACTTTTATCATAACAGACACCCTGGTAAGAGCTAGCAGCACAGTGCAGCCATGACCACAGTGCTTGTGTTGTGACTGTTTATGAAAGCCCCTTCCCCACACCCCCCAACTTCCTCAGAGTAATTGCCCTCATTTGACTGTATTTAAAAAGGTCTTATGTGCCAAGGCCTGCCTGCTTTATTTGTATCATGTCTATATGCACACCATACACACGCAAGCAGGAGAAAAATCAAAAGTCTGGCATCTATTATTGATACGTAGATTGTGTTGCACTTATGACAGCCGTGCTATTGTGAATTGCAGGCCACACATGCCACTAAAGCACTGAACCAGTCCAAATGGGTGAGAGTCAATGCAAACAGCACTCCTCCCCTCCCAACCTGGCCATCCCATGGTTGTGCTTAGAGGAAATGTGACATTGTTTATGTTAGATGCCAGCTGGGAAGAGTTGAAGTTTGAAGTTGAGAGTTCAGGTGGTCTGTGAATTTAGTGTAGGAATGTAGGTTCACATCAAAGTGAAGTTGTTCTCGCAGTATCCTTCATGGGAATTTACCTGATTTTCTCTGTTACTATTTCAGTATTTCTGACTCATATTCTAGACTTTACAAGGCAAGTCTCAAATGCTCAGGTCCTGAAAGATGTCCTCTTGTCATTTGAATAGTTGTGAAAGTGGCGAGCAGTTGGCTCGATTACTACTGTGTTTGCATGGATGGAGAGGTTTGGTCGTTTCCTGTCACTGATTTCCGCCTGATTACAGCAGTGAGGCATTAAAACGTCATCGTCTGCCCTGCTTTTGTTTTAAATGGCGCCTTATGCTCGCCTATCATCGCTCAAAGGCTCAAGGGGGGTCCTATAAAAAGTTCTGATTGTGTCTGTCTGCTGTACTCCACTTTAAAAGAGCATTTTTTACTTTTCTTTACAATACATTCCCTCAAGCAAAATGAAGAGTGGCTTGGGTTATTTTAGACAAAGGTTGTTTTTTCCCCTTATGTTTTGTTTTGTTTTTAAAGAAAAAACAAAAACTCTGGATAAAAGAACACTTAAAGTAGTCTTCAGGCTTTGTCTTTTCAGTGATGTCACTGGGAAAAATGTAAGAGATGTTTTTCTTTTTTTCTGCTAATGAAATACAAAGAGAAAGCTGCATTTTGTCTCAGGAAAAAAAAAGGAAAAGGTAACTTCTGACAGTTCAAAATGATGCTATCCTAGACTGGCTGGTACCGCTGCTGAAAAGAACACTAAATACCCCTATCACTTATAGCTGTCAGAACCCGGGGGCCTCTCCTCCTCTCTCCGCTGATAAACGCTATCTTCACAGCAACATCTGTGCTGAGGTTGCTCCTCTCTTTCTCTGAGCACAAGCCTATCACCTAGAAATAGGAGCTGGTAGATGACGGCTCATGCAGAAGATACAGAACATAAATCCGACACAAGGGAAATGAAAGTCTTGTCTAAGCATAAGTGAACCCAACAGTGGTACTTCACTAGTTGTTGTGTTTTTTTTGTCCTAAGGAACTGGTCTTGGGCCCTGCTTAGTTGAGTGCTTTTGTGCCCTATGAAATGAAGAGTGGGCATTTCTTTTGACAGCTTCCTCGTTCATGGTCCTCCATGGTGCTTTTTGTCCACAGGACACACTGTGGTCGTAGATTACTAGACCAGTGAGAGAGTTGTGCTTGTGCCCGTGTGAAGCCGGGGCGAACAGGGCGGGTCTCAGTTGTTTTGCTTTTCCTTTGTCATGGTGGGAGCTGGTCTGGATGTGCAGTGAAAGGGCTGGTGTGTCCTGGAGTCCAGCCCCTGGAGGAACAGAGGGCAGCTCTGTTAGGAGCCGCCGTGGGGTCGGGTCTCGTGACACTCTCTCAACTGGTTTGGGCTGGCATTTTTCCGCCACAGTTAGTGGCCCTCTGCTTCAGTCTGCTCTGTGCTGTGTCGTGCTGTGCCGTGTCCAGCCGTTAGTGACTTCCTCCCGGTGTCCAGCGGGTGTGCGACCTCAACCCTGGCCGCGGCACAGCGCACTTCCTCACCCCAGCACCTCTGAGCAGGAGAGGAGGCCCTGTATTTCCTTTGCCTCACACACTCTCTGTCTCTCTCATCGTCTCTCTTCATCTCTCTTTCTCTCCTGTGCTATTGCTCACCCGCATTCTCCCTCTCTTATCTTCTCTCGTAACAGAGAGAAAAAAGGGTCCACTCCAAATACAAATGATGAGCAAAAACAAGCCTTAAGTTTAACCAAAGCTTTAATTTAATAATAAAAGCTTTACTTTAATAATAACTGAGCAGAATCAGTTGGCTGTTTGAACGTCATGGGCAGGAAGTGTCATCGTTTGACGTGTCATCTCAGTGATCCCATTGTGACACGCTGGTTATAATTCATGCAGGAAACATTTTACTTGTTAACAAGCGTTACACTTCACCCAGCGCCCTTTGTGTCTCTCACTCTGTCCTGTTTCACCCACACCTGTCTCTCACTTTCTGATGCTGTCTTGTTCTCTCTTTCTGATCTCACTCCTGTCACCATAGGCCTTTGTGTTCCTCTAACTCTCAGTCTTTTGTCCTCTTGCTTCCTCGTCTCCAAACCTCTCCTCACCTCCTCTCTCTTATCTCTCTCTGTTTCTCCTCTCTCACTGCATAATGCAATAAGCAGTGCAGCAGAAAAGCCACCCCATTTGTGTGTGCGTGTGTGTATATATATATGTGTGTGTGTGTGTCTATTTGCAGTATGTCAATTCAGAAAAACTGTTTTCATTTTGTGGCAGGGGCTGGGTGGAGGGGGGAGTAGAAGGGGGCTCTGAATATGAGCATGGCCAGTGTTCACAAACTCCTGCAAAGGATGCTGGGACATGAGACATGGGGCCTTTTTCCTCATCTCTCACTCCGGAAAGAGGTGGGCCAGCCGGGTGCTCATCTCACCACTTCCTTTGCTGCTGTTCACAGTTAAGCAACCGTGTCCTCATTCTCAGTGTCTGAGTGAGCAAGCCAGAGGTACCATGCGCCGCACACATGCTGGCCCTGTTCTTTGTACCTTTGGTCACAGTGTCCTTTGGTAAACTGCATCTGAATCACATCTTAATCTGAGGGGGTTGACCCATGTGGGGGCCATTGTTGCTCTAGATGTCACTCCAACCTTAAGGCTTTTGCTACTGAAAGCCTCTGTGCAACCTCTCAGGTTTGTCGTATAGAGGCCACACTTGCAATTTGAGAGAAACTTTGCACAACTCTATTAGTCTCTTAGCTCTTTAGCTGCCCCTCAACTGAACTTCGGGTGTTAGCCATTTGAGTCATATATAGCCTGTATATTTTCACGTGGCTATTTTCAGCCCACCGTGTCTTTCCCCTCTACATCGCATGCCCACCAGTGATGTTTAGTGAGGCTGTAGCTGCATTTAGCTTTGGCTGACTGGCAGCAAGATTGGAGTACTAGAGCAGAGAAAGGAAAGAGCCACACAAGACTATAGGGTTGATGTGAAGTGAACCTCACACTTTTCATGTGTCTCCTCTCTAACATAGAGAAATTAAGTGCACTAATCACACAGCACGATCTTCACATTGCCTAACGGTCTCTTAGAATGGTTTATTTAAAGCCGCAGTAGAGGAAATTACTTCACTCTTGACTTTCAATCTAATGGCAGAGCAAATGACACAAGGCAAGCAACTGTAGTGGATGGCAGTCTAAACTCACAGGTTTTTGTTGCCTCGGTTCCTTTTCATTCATTCTCTGACACGCTAATAATCAACGAGATACTGTCACAACACAAATCCCTATTCCCACAACTGTGGCTGTCCTCTTCTACCCAGGCGTAGCCTAGCTGTTACCCCCCGCCGCTGGGGAAATGAGTCCTGGATATGTCTGTGGAGATGCGAGACACTTTGCATTGTGTGTGCCGACTGCTGCTGCTGCAGTCGCCTAATTCTGCGGAGTGACTGGCGTGCTCTCACAGGATTTGCTTCACAATGTGTCTCCAGTTCAAGCCTACTTTAATGCCCCAATCTCCACTTTTCAGCATTTCTTCGGCAGGAGACGTGACGTACAGTATTATAGTAACTGGTTATAGCATAGTTTCACTGCTTTAAAATAGCCTTTGACTCATGTGGCTGCCTCATTAAGCATTTAAACTGATCAAGCAAACAGTATGATCCACTGAGTAATTGCCCCTATGCCAAAACATCTCATATTCTCCGCCTCAAACATAATCTTAGACACTTTTAGCTCCCATCCCAAATGGGTGCTAAAGGCGTGGAAATTGCACACAGTGTCACCATGTCAAAAAAGCATACAACTTTACTTACCCTCTTAACATTAAAACATATAAGATTAAAGAGTTGATTACAGATTAATTGAGTAATTGATTACATAGAAGATTAAAGAAGTGATTACATACTCTTCCACCCATCTGGTTGACGTAATAACCTGTCCTTGCGGCTGAACTTATGTTGGCAAAACCACCCGAGCCTTAAAACATAGAGTCAGCGAAAAGAAAAGTACTATTATGCGCAATGACAGATGTGTACCCTGTAGCGGTACACAATATTGACAAACACCAAATGTGCGGTATAGAACAAGTCAAATGCCCCCAAAGAGGGGGGGGGGTAGTGAGAAACTACTACTACTGTACTACAAGAGGCGCATTGGATATATACTTTACAAAGTTATTTTTTTTCATCTTTTCTATTCTGTGACCTATGTGTTTATTCTTTGTGCTAGACTATGAAACAGTGTATGCTAAACAGGAAGAGAACATTTTGTATGTATGTGTTTATATGTATGACAAAATGTTTGTATCTCCTATTATAGTCAATGTTGTTTCAAATGGCACCCTGTTGAGGATTTAGAATTCTCATGTCTACTAATTAGTTATGTCACGGTCACCCTATTGGTCCTATGAACTCAATATATACAGTATGGGGTATGTGGCCTTGGCGTTGCTAATGCCGAGGTCTAAAGGTGAGGCCTGAAAGGAGGAAGAGCTGTCCACAGACACTTGCATCAGCATATTTACCCTATACTTTCTTTATTTTAGTTGTTACAGTTTTTCTATGTGGCCATATTTAGAATTTGAGCAGTTCTGTCCTGCTGTGGTAACATTGATAGGTCTGTGCGGCATCATCTTGGTTGCTGTGGGATATCGGCCTCGGGCCACCTTGAGGCTTCACTGGTCGTTGGGGGAAGCGATTCATCATCTGGGCTCAGGGCTTGTGTCATCAGCGGCCGTGGTCAGTCAGTCCAGTCTGAGGTCACACGCTGAGATGTTTTACGGCGTGCATAAATTACACCTGTACCGCTGTGCGTGTTTATTGGATGATTGCGCGCCGCAAGGACGAGTTTCATTTACCCTCTAGGTTTAGCCTCTGTTGCTACTCACACACACACACACACACACACACACACACACACACACATCCAATCATACTCTCTCCTCTGGAGTATAGTGTACAGCGTGAACTCAGTGTTAATAAGCTGGCACAAGTGTTTGATTATAGCCTAGTAGTCATTGGCCATTCTTTTCCTCTGTGGGATTACACCAGTGAAGAAACCATGGTAAAGTGTGTGGGCAGCGTGCTCAACCTTTTAACCTCAGGAAAAAAAATTCCCTTTCGTGAATCAGAATCGAAACAGATAGGAAATATGAGTAACGTTACCTTGAGATGTTGTTTGTTTGAATAATTAACTGTTAACGGGGGGAAGCCCTTTGTGATGGTGCACGAGGATCTCTGCGTGCATGTGAGAGCGCTGGGTTGATTTGCGTGGACTGTGTATGTGCTGGCTCTCGGCAGCCTTGTTCAGTGTGCTCACGTGGCTTCCACTCTTCTTCCCTTACAGGAATCGACTTCAAAATCAGAACGATAGAGCTCAATGGCAAGAAGATCAAGCTGCAGATATGGTAAGAGCCACCGCCATCACCACCCTGCCGTGGAACCTTGTTGCCATCCAGAGACATCTGTTCCTGTGCGTCAGTCTGTCTGTTACTTCCTATCCATGTCTGTGTACTGGGCACTGGGGGAAGAGTGACAAAGCACTTTTCAAACGCTAAGCGCTTCCTGGAAGCACAGTGCTGTTCTCCTCTGTCCTCATCTGTCTTATATGCTGTCAGAGATGAGATTGTGATACAGATCTGCAACCACAGAGCTTTTTGAACAGAGGCTAAAGTCAGGCCACATACTGTACTGTATAAGATGGGAAGAATCACCCTGAATCACAGGGTTGAATGCTTGATGGTGGTGGTTGTCATTAACTACACAGGTCCTCTGATAGAGTTAGGCCAAGGATCACATAAAGATAGTCCTCTTAAGGGGTAAATCTGGTGTGAATCAATTCATAGCCCTTTTGTTCCAGGATACCGAGTGCCGTTGGTAGGAAAGAGAACGCAAAAAGTTGACACAACATATACAGAGTAGTGAACTGGCAGCTAACACAAACTCAAACATTCAGTTTAATTTTCCCATGCGCCCTATTCAGTTAATGTTAGCTGCCTGTTCGTTATTCGGTCTCGGTTGTGTCAGATTTTCTGGTTCTTTTTTTTATACAGACAGCAGATGATGACCATCGAGATCATCTGACTGGAACGTTTACACGTGTCACAACTTTATGGGACGGTAGAATGCATTAGATAGTAGATGTTACAAAGGACGCAAGTCAAGCCAGGCTAGAGGCATGGTATGGTGTGGCTCCTGTGGCGGAGGCCCAAGAGAGATTGTGGGCTGGCCGTCCTGAAGCACACAACTCCACTGACATGAGAAGGCAGGCTGTTGAGGAGATGGGGGAGATCACCACCGAGTCCCAAACACAGATGCGAGCCAAAGGATGAGCTGTAAAGTGCACGCGCTGTGATGACCAAGGGCCTTCCTACACTACACAGAAAACACCTGACAGTTGACTTCCACCACCTGTGGTAGAGGTTAAAAAGAGAAGATAGGGTCTTACTCCGATAGGGAGAGTCACCACGGAGCACCAGACATAGAGACAAGACTGAGAGGTGCGAGTGAGTGTGTGTCTTTGTGTGTGTGTGTGTGTGTGTGTGTGTGTGTGTGTGTGTGTGTGGTGAGCTCCTGTGATAGAGATTATGGCACGATGGTGGCCACCCAGCTTCAGTGACAGGGTCTCAAGCACCCACATATCTCACGAATCTCCTAACCCCATATCATTCCAGCCCCTATGCTCATGTACATTCAATGGGTGATGGGGCTTTTAGTGTGGCTGGCCCTAAACTCTGGAACACCCTCCCACTTGCACTACGTCAGTGCACTTCACTCTCCTCTGTCAAATCCAACTCGCTTTTCCCCCCTGGCCTTTTTTACCATAGTCTTCACTTTCTTATGAGTTTCTAGTGTTTTTAAACATCCTGTGTCCCTACATGTTATCTCTATGTTGTTTTTGTTCTATATGTTTACTATATTATTTCTTGTTTTACTGCACTGTGTCCTTGGGTAACTGGGTGACAGGCACTTGAAATAAAATGTATTATAATTATTATTATTTTGAAAGGGACAGTGAGGCATCTGCAACCACATGGCTTCACAGACAGAGACAGGCCATAGATGAGATTGTGAACAACCCCAGACACTATTTGGAGCAGTGTGTTGTGTGAGGTGTGTGTGTGTGTGTGTGTGTGTGTGTGTGTGGGTCTATCTGTCTGTGATCTGTGGTGTCAGTGTTGAGACATAGAGTCAGCCTGTTTGAGCTGCTCCTGGCCTAGAGGTGTGTGTGTGTGTGTGTGTGTGTGTGTGTGTGTGTTGGGGGGGGGGGGGGGTTAACAGGAAGTGAAGAGCGGCCTGACAACCATCACACTGGTCCTTTCCTTCCCCTTCCCCTTCCCTCCACACCCATCCTTTCCTCCCTGCCTCCTCACTCTCACACACTCTTCCGCTCTCTCTGTCCGTCTGTCTGTCTGTCTGTCTGTCTCTCAGTGTTTCTCGCAGGCAGTAAGTGAGTTATGGAAAAATGTGTCTGTGAAACATTTTCTGGAATTCTAGGTTGTCAAAATATTCTCTTACTCCATTTCTGTTTCATTTCCTCTATGCCCAATCTGACAGCTTCTCTTCTCTCTCCCTCCTTTGTCCCTCTCTCCTTCTCGCTCATGCTGTCTGCACACACGCACTCACACACACACACTCACACCACACACACACCACCTGTATGTCTTTACCTGTCTCACACCATTTCAGTTTCTCACACTTCATCCCATTTCGTCTTCTCTGTATCCTCCGGCATACATATTTACATCAGAGACCCTCGTTTTTGTCTATCCAGTGAAATATGACAGGAAGTGATGTCATGGTGCCCTCGACGGCCTTCCTGTGAAAGGTCACACGGCTCACACAGCCTGCCTGACAATGTGTGACTAATGTTAAGGAAGGAATCTATGCACAATGGTGGAGCAGGGGGCGTGGGTGCGGATAGGAGGAGAGAAGAGTGGAGCGCAAATTGAGTGTGTATTGTACATGTGTGTGTGTGTGTGTGTGTTTTTGGAGGATATGTGAAGGCATCAGGGTCCCTACTCCGTTAGTTTAGTTCCTACTAGTTTTTGTGTGTGTGTGTGTGTGTGTGTGTGTGTGTGTGTGTGTGTGTGTGTGTGTGTGTGTGTCTACATACATGAGTGCATACAGAGGGAATTGCAGGCAAACAGTGCCCTTTCAGTTCTGTTCGGCACACATAACACAGGTTGGACAGAGACTGCTGGACACAGACACACACACACACACACACACAGGGAAGAAAAGATGGATGGACGTGTTGGCCCAGAGCTGACACCTCTTGCTCTCTTACTAAAGCTGCTTCTCTGTGTCTCTTGCTAAGGTTTATTTGACATTCTTTTCTTGCTTATGTTGCTCTTGTGTTTACCCTGGTCAAATCCTTTATCTTTCTTTGTTTATTTTGTCGTTCCTTCTATCTCTCTTAACCTCCCTTCAAGTGACTCTTTTTC
>PYXC01002821.1:6237500-6315000 GCA_015244755.2 Tenualosa ilisha
ACTGTAACAAAGGACATGGAGATGTGTTTGAGATGTGTGTGTTGCTCCACTTGGGGAAAGAGCAGCATTGCATACTTCAACAGAAATCATGGAGTTGTTTCTCCTCTGACATGAATGCTAGTCAATATATGTATGTGTTGTTTAGACTGCTTAATCTCATCTCGTTGGGGTCATTCCTAGGTTTGTTAAGCAACTTCAGCCAAAACAAACAGGTTATCAGGTAAAAATCAGGTATTTTTGAAGAAGTGATGTTTCATTGATGTTTATGATTGTTTATAGCTACATTGATCAGTTTTCTATTTTAGGATGTTTAGTAAAACCCAGTTCAAAACACAAAAAGAACAAATCAAAGAACAAGTATTATTATAGTAGTCTAAAGAATGTCTTTGATGAAACTTCACTGTCATCAAAATGTCTTTGAAAGTACACTCCAACAGAGCTAAGTTATGGCATCTCTTGCCACCCTGTTCCAGTCCTCTGTCAGGTACTGGATACACACATTTACATCCTCTGGTAGATCTTCTGGTAGAAGTTTGAACATAAAAACTGCATTATATGGCGTGTCCTCCATGTGGCTGGAGAACAAGCTTTAGTGTATGCCCACTGTTTGCAGACATAAATCTTTTTTTACCTTCATTTCTGCCCAACATCTGGATCGTTATTTCTCCCTTGTGTTCAAAAGCTTCCAGCTGAGTTGAGCTGGCCCTCTGATAATCTAGCTAGTGTTGATATAGTGCCCTAACCATCGCCCTCTATGTATGCACAAGTTAGGCAAACCTGACAAATAAACCTGACAAACAAACCTGACGCAAATATCACTGCATGTCTTACATCTTGTATTTCTAAGTATTTCCTTGAATATGAAGACTGTGCACAGACTCAGAGTCTCATTTAGAGATGGACAGCTCTGCACTGAAGATCTGACTGGCTCCCCCTGGTGGCTACTCTTGAGCCTTCTCCTGCTCTCCAGAGGCATCCCCACAGGCTTTCTGGATGTTGCCTTCGCTGGTGGAGCTGCGGCGCTTGTCCATATTGCCCATGTTGCCCTCCAGCGACTTCCTTTGTGGTTGTGAACTCCAGCTCTTGGACCTCAGGTGCTGGGGTATCCAGCCGTCACTGTCTACCTCCTCTCCCCCATCACCTCTCCTCTGCTCTGACTGTTCACCTGTCTGACCTCCTGGGAGCGCCACCAGCTCTGTCATCTGTCTCTCTCCATGTGGGATGCTGAGGAGGCCGAGAGGCTGGGGTCCTCCGTTCGCCTGCACCTCCATCTCCGTGTTCACCATGGACATCTGGGCCACCGGAGTGAACGCACCTCCTGGGTGCACTTTGGACTCAAAGCGGGATTTAAGACGGCTCCTGGTGGGGGAGCTGTTGGCTGCTAGCTCCATCAGGGAACCGTAGTCCTTCGCCCATTGGCTGTCGTCCCCACCTTGCTCGACCGGGTTGTAGATGATGCAGCTCTTGGCCTTCCGGGCGGCGGTTGGGGACATCGGCTGTGGCAGTGGCGGAGGATGTTTGAATGACTTGGATTTTCCTAGTGGATTAACAACACTGGGCTCCAGTTTGGTCTCCACCAACATGGGCGGTTCAGCTCTCATAACCTTGTGCTCCATCTCGTTCGGGTCAAAGATGATGCAGCTCTTCGCCTTAGATGTGGGGGTTATCAGCTGTGGCGATGGCTGAGAGTATTTGAATGACTTAGATTTTCCCAGTTGGTAAGCAACTCCAGGCTCCAGTTTGGCCTTTTCTGCCTCTGGCGATCCTGCTCTTGGTTCCTTGTGTTCCACCTCATTAGGGTCGAAGATAATACAACTCTTGGTCTTCCTGGCGCTGGTCGGGGACAGCCTGTGTGGGTCGGGTGGAAATTCTTTGAAAGAGCTGGATTTTTCACGAGGGTGCAAACGTGGCGGCCCGTCATCAGGCCTCTCCGTCCCCACCACCCCTTCTTGTGATTCTTTCTCCCCTCCCCCCTCCTCATCTGGCTGGTAGATGATGCAACTCTTTGCCCTCCTTGCAGATGTGGCAGAGATCCTCGGAGATTCCTGTGACGTCAACTTCAAGGATTTGGATTTCTCCAGCGGGGAATAGATAGCTTTCTCTGGTGTCCCAGGGCCTGTCGCAGTCCCTGAGCCTGTCCCTTGTGGGGCTGTTGCAGCTGAGGCATCTGTGGGAACCTCCACAGTCTTACTGGCCTCGTCTGCGGTCTGGTCACAGGGCGAAATGAGGATATCCACGCAGGTGCTTGGTCTCTTGCTAACCCCTGGCTTTACCACGTCCAGTGTCAATCCATACTCCCTGGTACCACCACCGCCACCAGCACCAGTACCACCACCACCACCACCTCCGATGGACCTGTAGCTGGGCGACCGTCCCAGGCTGCCATGTCTCTCGACACTGAGCTGGTCCATCTTGTTGGGGTCCGTCTGTACCTCCAGCGTGCGTCCCTCGAACTCCATAGCGTACCGGTAGAGGCTGTAGCCATCGCTGCTGTTGATGCTGCCGTGGCGGAGAAGTCCAGACTGCTCGCCACAGATGGATGAGGCATTGGAGCGCGAGCGCTTCAGCTCCGAATGGTCGATACCAGCGAGCTTCTCGAGGGCGTCCATCATGCGTCCATGGATGTCCTCCAGCTGAGCCAGGCGCAGGTCCACTGTCTGCAGCGTAGCCTTCATGGTGTTCTCACGCTCATTCACCTCCTCCAGACGCATGGACATGTCCTCCACCCTACACAACAGGACAAGTCCAGTCAAGGACAGTAGTGAGGGTCAAGTCATGTTACACAGCCCAACTATACTATCCAGTACAGTGTAACATACTGAGAAGACAAAGCAAAAAAAAAAAATATTCCCATGTATTAACAAAAACATTGGTAACAAAAGTGTCCCTTATATGTGATCGTAAAAGATCCACCTTCAAAGTAAAGTTTCAAAATTATGAAAGTTATGTGAAAATTATGACTGACGATACACACTGAATTGGTTCTAGATGACATGATGCAATGATACGTTAAGATACGATAGATGACATGATACGGTAAGAGGTAAGGTAAGGTAAGGTAAGGTAAGGTAAGGTAAGGTACCTAAAAGTAGACAGTAAGCTGTACCTTTCATGGGTGACCCTGATTCGCTCATCATTTGAGGATTGCTGTTCATCTTCCTTCTCCCGGAAATACTCCTCCACACACTGTTCCTCAAACTCGTACAGACTCTTCAGCTCCTCAGCGTTCAGAATCAACTCTGAGGAGACACATGCACACATAAGCATAACAAGTGCAAAGGCACAATTGACAAACAAAACAACAGTGCTTACAAAAAAGGCAACTACTTTTGATTTGGTTCAAAAGACCTCTAGACATCAACTGACTCCTGAATGAACATGAATTAAGTTGCATTCAAGATATATTCAATATTTTAGCATTTTAGCAGCATTTGGGATAATGAATATGAATTGATTAGAAAAATAGAGGGTTGATGAAAATAAATTTAATTTATATGAACTGAAGTCTATGACAGCTAAAAAATGATTAACATTACAGTAAATTAATTTCAAAATCCCTTAAAGCAAATTTACTAGGGTTACACCTGTAAAGGACTAATTCCAAGGTCATGCACTATCTTGGCTAGCAGTAATAACCTGACACAAATTATTTAGCCAGTTTATTTGATCCAGGTCATATAGTTCCATATGCAGCTTGCCTATGGCATGCCTTATATTGGTTCATTAAAAACGGCACAAGTGCTATTAAATAGGGCAAGTGGAGACACACTGAGGCCCTTGTCCTTCTCGTCAAGCTCGCCCTCCTGCTTCTTGGTGCAGCGGCAGCAGACCCTCTTGAAGAAGATGTAGAGGTGGCTGAGGATGATGAGGGGCGGAGGCATGATGGGGCGGTCATGGAAGGTCATGATCAGCTGGTAGCGCTGGAACTTCCACACCTGGTTGGAGATGGACTTTACTTCGAAGAATGTGTTACTGTGGTGACGGGAAAGAAATGTTAGTTACATACTGGACACAACTACTACTTTAAAACTACTTTACACAATTCAAGAAAAATCATCTGTCCTAAGTCTAGTTGTATTTCTCCCTGTCAATGTAATTCAGTCTTGGTATTCCACTGAAATTGTCAGTGAAGGTATTCTGCAGGTCAGCTTTGCTCAAATGTAAGCAGTGCTGATGGAAATTTATCATATTACTGCATTTAAATTATTTGAATAGAAGTAGTCTTTTATGAATACATTATTTTGAGACAAAGAGAGTGTTTTTAATCAATTAGAATGAGTGACAAACAATCTAATTGTGTCTGATATAATGAAAATACTACTAATAATCAGTACGATAATGGACAACACACATGCAAGCACTCACTTGAACACAGCAATGAGTAAGTTGACAAGGAGGATGTTGGCCACCAGCAGGTAGCATGCCATGATGGCAGGGGTCAGCCAAGCCCCAGGGATACAAGGAGGAAGCTTCTTCCCATCCTCATCATAGATGTTCTCTCCACAGGGGGCTAAAGCAGAGGACAGGATAACCCTCATGATTATCCATGCATCTTTAGCATGGCAGGAACCAGTATATTGTAATTACTTGTTTTAAATTTATTTGATTACAAATTAGAAACATATAAACTTCAATTACATTTAAAAACAAGTATTACTTTGGAACAAATTTACAGTTTAAAGTCGGTGTAGACATGTAGACATAAAAAAACAACAAAAAAACTGATTTAAATATAAGTCATAACTCTACTCACGGTTGATTTCCATTGCATAGACTGTGAAGCAAGTTTCCAACGCAGTGCAAATGGGAAAAAGATAATGAAATGAGGTGGTCTGTCAGTCAGTGTAATATTAGGAGCGCAACATTCTTCCGTCATTGAGAGGCTACACCATCAGAAGTGCACATAGCAGTATCCTACAATGCACATGATAAGCCTATGCATCGTATGGGGCCCCATGGATACTGTGTGTTTGGTCCAATCCATTGCTTCCTCCCAATGAGAGACAAGGCACACAGGTGGGTTTCATTCTACATTACTTAGTTGAAGGGTGGATGATCGTCAGGACATCTAGACAGCACACAAGAACTCAAATAGTGTCCACCACCATGTGGACAGATGTGAGTTGCAGAGACTTGTTACTGTTTGTTGTATTTCCCAGTATATCTGGCACAGAGCAAATGGAAGGTAAATCTATTCACTTTAGGATATATTCCAAATCTTGAAATCGTGTCATTCTTTTTTCTAGTTCCGTTGCTGTGACCTCACCACCAGGAAATACTTAAGAAACAGTAATCATGCTCATATGTTGCAATGTAACAGGCTATATACTCCCAATGTCATATGTTTAAACAGCAGATATGACTGTTACATGTTTATGCCAGTCGAGGGCGCTACAGCACAATAAAGTAGACTGCTATAAGCAGTGCTATTAGACATGTGCCAAACGTCTGACGACACGATTTAATCACCCCCTCATTAAACTCAAGTCAAACATATAGAGGGAGTTTTTCCTATACGTGGCAGTTTAACCTCAGAACTGCTGCCAAGTTTCAACCACAAGCCACAGAGCCAGAACCACATTAAGCAAAAACGTCTTGGAGGATGTGGTGGATGAATCAGACTCCCAGCACTGGAGCCTTGAATGATTTTAACAGGAGAAAATAGGGGTTAAATCTCCATCTCAGTTCATATATGATTGGGAGTATTTTTGCCATGTTGCCCACTGCTATATATAGAGATGAATGCAGAACGTACACACACGCACACAAAACGTGCCACGAAAGACTGAGAAATTGGTACCAATCATCCACCCTTCGAAATAAAAGGAAACAAGAAAATCTTACTATCAATTTTAGTCTTACGGTCAATCGAGTCCGCAAACACCTCCCCATAGATCATCCAGTAGGGCATGTAGAAGATGTTCCTGGCCAGGCGCCAGGTGGGCTCCTCGTCTGGGTGCAGGATGGCCTGACGCGCCACACCGAAACTCATCAGCACCACCAGCATGATCACCACGAAGTACAGCATGTCAATCATCTGAAACACACACACACACGCACGAACACACATATGGTATTTGTCACACAGTCGGTACCCTAAGTACCGGTATGCTGGTGGAGGGGTGGTAATTTAACCAAGGGAAACGTGTCCATAACACTTCAGATACAATGCCTAATATCAGTGATGTAAATATCTAAAAAAAACCCTTTCGCAGTGGAACACTGACCATTTTCCCGATCATCATGACGTAAGGACCCAGGTACTTGTTGACTCCAAAGATGTCAAGGACTCTGATGTACCAGAAGATGATGTCGACGCAGTAGACGACGCGGCCGTAGCCCATGTAGGGCTCATTCTGTAGGCGCATGAGCAGGCCAATCAGAAAGGTAGAGATGGCGAACAGGTCCGTGACGTTCCAGTAGTCCTCCAGCCACACATTAATCTTCTGCTTCAACTTCCCTGGCTCCGACATGAGGATCTACAGAACAAAGCACAGCAGGCTGAAGCTCAGACAGTGATGAACAGCAGTAGGCTGTGGCAGTAGATATATATTAGAGAATAGATATATATTAGATTGTAAATATATGTTGTCCAGTAGACCCTTGCTTCCCTACAAGAACTTGTATCCCATTCAAGAACTATAGGTAACGGGTGCATAACAGCATCCTTGAGTGTGAGAGAGTGAGTATGTGAGTGTGTGTGTGTGTGTGTGTGTGTGTGTATGTTTGTGTGTGTGTGTGTGTGCTTAACTCTCTAACCTGTCTAACTTTCTCCAGTCCCAGAGTAAGGATGTAAGAGATAACAATCCACTCCTGTAAGGACGGCCATCGCTCCATCTTCACCAGGATGATGTAATTGTACAACATCAGGTAGGCAAGGTATGAGATCTACACACACATAGACACAGACAAACACATGCATGCACACACATACGCACAGATCAGAGAGAAAAAAGTTTTAGATGCATAGAATGTCGTTTTGCACTTATAGAACATCTGTCTGGTGTTTTACTGTAATATGTACGTCACATATAAATTGATTATAGATATATTATTTTGTTGAGGTGACCTGAGAACACTCAACACTCACAGTGTTAAACCAGAACTTGGTGAAAGGGGCGTTGTAGAACTCATAGATCTTCCTCCCGATGGGAATCCTTCTCACATGTTTACTGTCATCCTCCTCATCTTTCTTGGACACTGTGTCAGCATCCTGACACACACACACAAACACACACACACACACACACACACACAAACACACACGCACACACACATTGTACAAAATGATTGTTCTTCGAGGTTGGGATTGTGTAAGACTACAGGCCCATTTGTTTGGTGATGTTGCATTTGCAGCTTAAAACATGAGATTATCCCGAAACTAAAAAGATTAGCAGCCATGCAGACCACTAATATTTGGAAGAGTGACGAGGACGGATGAATGCTCTGTTGTATGCTACACTGACTAGGCAGCATGTCAACATCTCCTTCTGTGCACAGAAAGCCTCACTAGATGAACAACGACATCAACAATAATAAGAGGGATTTGAAATGTATTTCTTCCACCAGCTGCTCACAGCTATGATGACTTCACTATAGACCAGAAATAACAGATACAGTAAAAGACTCTTCATCTCTTTTAATGCATGGCTCCATATGAAAGAATGTCACAATAGTTTTCAATTAATAATAAAAAACAAACACTGTCTCTTCGCTGATAGGCCAGTTGATTATTTGGAGAGTTTTACTGAGAGATTTACTGAGGAGGATGCCAACATGTCAGCATTTCTGGAGCAATTCCAAAGTGGACTTACTCAAGGTATAGTGATACAGAAATATACTTTAAAAACAGTAAATATGCTTATAT
The DNA here is from genome assembly GCA_015244755.2 of Tenualosa ilisha. NCBI lineage: Eukaryota > Metazoa > Chordata > Actinopteri > Clupeiformes > Clupeidae > Tenualosa > Tenualosa ilisha. The sequence continues at coordinate 6,245,368 of PYXC01002821.1, forward strand.
TTTTATTAATAAATCTAGAAATACATTTCTTTTTTGTATAAATATCCTAGTGTTGTCTATTGTTTGAGGTCTATGTTTGTCATTTGCATGTATATCGTTTGTGTCTGTCTGTGTGTGTGTGTGTGTGTGTGTGTCTGTTTCACCTTGCCGGATTTGTCATTTTCCTTCTCCTTTCCGTCCTTTTCCCCAGAGGCATTGTGGGAGATGTCGTCTCCGATGCGGAAATCCAGCAGCAGGATGGACGGAGGAAAGATGATCCCGATGATCACCTGAACATATCAGACACCACAGGAAAACATTATGAGATCTATCCAACATCATGTGTTTCATCTGTACTTCCTAACTAGAAATTGGACCCAAATGATTAAATTTAATTCAATTTAATCCAAATCCCCTGAACAAATACATTACACACATTTCTTACTTCTACAATAACATGAGGTGATTTGTGTGAAAGGATTTATGTACTGGCCAGTCATTATAGTCCTCTTTTTAGTGATTAGCTTTACGCAGGTGTAATGCAAATTTTACATTCCCTTCACAATAAACTTTGATCATTAATCATTACCATCACTAATCATTACCGTATCATTCAAATGTTCAAAATCCTGCAGAGGTGTTGGTCAGCTAAAAGTTATATATTTCGCCCTGCTACATTATTCTGCTGTTCAGATGCACAGTGTCTGAGAAGTACATTTATATGTCATAATAAATATGTGTAGAATTAGTACTGTTGGGACCCAACGGCCCCAACTTTCTCCACGATGCATCTACCCAATACTACAGCAATTCTAAGTGATTTGTAGAAGACAATTTGAATTGTCAGTGATAATATTTGCATGGCACCTTGAGGCCTGGGCTCTTGCCCATGCGGAGCGTGCCCATCCACATGTCGGTCAGGAGCATCTGGCTGCAGGTGTGTGCGATGAAGTCACGGTGCTTGGCGGCCACGGCCAATTTCAGGCAGGTGGAGTTGCTCCAGTTCTTCAGTTCATAGGTGAGCAACTTCATGGCCACCTGCTCATCGTGCTTGTAGGACTGGTCCAGCAGCTCGTACGCCAGCTGCCCAAACTCCCTGAGACACAGTATAGGAAGAGGGTTAAGGTCACGACCCTTAATGTCTTTTATCTCTTAAGGTAACAGTAATTTTATCACATGATTACATGCCCACTTTTAGTGTGATTAGTTCAGATGCAATGTTCTTTTGATATACTTTTTTTTTTTTTATTAAGATAGTACTTCAAGGAGAATCTCTGCCTTGTCATTGTTGCTTTAAACCAACTAAGGGGAATATCAGGTGGATATAAGACCCCCTGAATAAAGGATACTTTGATACTTGAGGAATGCTGGTGGTGCTATATCATAAAGTCCAAAAGTCTGAAATATAAAGTCTGAGTAAATATATTCATATGTGTGCTGCGTGACATGTTGCTACCTGGCCTCATTGCTGATACGTTACACGAGATCAGGCTGGACATACAACATGGTACATCATTATACTTACACAGCATGATATACAACAATGAAGGGGCAATAAGGAATGTGTGTGTTAAAGATACAAACACTCAAACATACTGTAGCCTATATCTATACTGTATGCACCAGTAATTCATACAGTCATTACAGATATGTACTAACTGTATTTTCCTGTGAGACTCACTTAGAGTTGTTATCCAGGTCCTGGGAGATGTCGTCCACTAGTTCACTGGCTGAGCACTCGTGGGCCATGCCCTTGTAGAGCTTACAGGCCACCAGTGCCTTGGCCATGGCTTCCTCCCCCCTCTGCCACAGGAACAGCGCCATCTTCTGGCGCTTCATAAGCACTGCCCACATCATCAGCTCGTGGAATGGGAACTGGAAGCGGCTGACCTCTGGGTCATCCACGTCAATGTCCACCTCCTCCTCTTTCTTCTTCTTGGCCTTCTTCTTACCTTTCGGTCTTGGTTCATCATCCTAGTCAGGTCAGGGAGGTAGTAATCAGGTACAAGGTAGTAAACAGGTTATGATCATCAAGGTCAACTTGGGTGCATTTTACACAGAGAATTAAAAGTTCTTTTACACATACATGCATTTTAAAACACAAAAGGCAAAAATACATACAAGCATAGAAAACGTTTACAAATATGACAACTTATTAGTGGTGGGTGATGACCTATATTCTATATTCTAGAATCTGTGAGACTGCTAAACTAGTTTAATCAGTCTTTCAGTCTATCAGTAACTCACAAACTGCTTGCAGTTGTGCATTACAACCACAACAACATGGAACGTACAAACAAAAACAGTGAATAATTAAATATATCTACCTCCATTCCCAGGAGTTTGAGGGCCTTTGGCTGTAAAACACAAGAGTAAGAAACACAGGTGAAAAGCAGTTATATGTTAGCTGGCAGAGTGAGACGGATATAGCATTATTAACAGCATTTCACAGCAGATGACTTGGGTTAGGAAGGATGGCACTCCTACCCGTTTGAGCCCATAGAGGTTGTTGTAGAGGGTGCGGAAGCCCTTCCTGGTGTAGTTGCAACGGTAAGCCCCGCCCATCAGATACTCCAGCACCAATCCAATGTCAATTAAAGTGATGTTGTAATCTGGGGGGAGGTTCCCCTAAGGTAATAAGGAAGTCATCATCAGTTAATGATTAGTACTAAAAATGGCAATCTGTCTATATTCTTGTGTTGGAATACATTGACAATCCAAACCTAATGACAACTGAACCAAAAGAATTGACTTCTAGCTGCCAACCAATTGGCATTCTCTATAGACAGATAGATAGATTTATAGATTTATAGATAGATAGATAGATAGATAGATAGATAGATAGATAGATAGATAGATAGATAGATAGATAGATAGATAGATAGATAGATAGATAGATTTATCCTTAATGAAATTAAGGTACCTGGTGGTTTAGACTATACAACATACATACACACAGTTCTCAGTTTGGACATTAGAAAGAGCCCATCTCACCTTTTTAACATCTCTTACAAGTACATGCAATGTGTTCGGAGGTCCCAGTCTCTGTTGGCAGAAAAAAAGAGAATAGCCTGAGTCTGAGTTCAAATACAATGTCTTGGACACAACATACATTGAACATAACTAAAGGATGTGAATCAGACAGAGCTCAATGAAGGAGGTGATTATGCCTGACCTCACTGGAGGAGGCCAATTTGCTCTTTACGGAGTTGAGTCTCTCTGATCTTACAGAAGGTGAATTTCTCTGAGGAACAGAATCTCCTTACTAAAGGAGGTGAAGTCAGCTTACTGTGTTGTAGAGCTCCTCTAGTCTGGGAATGGTGAGGAAGTGGTGGATGTTTACTCCATTCTCGATCAGGAGCTTCACAAAGTCCACCCTGTCCAAAACCAGTGCGTCCATCATAGCCTGTTCCAGTGAGTTCACCTGGGGGCACAGTCACAACACTGTGAGCAACACACATCTGATTATCCAATGTGGCACACACATACATTTACTCTCTTTCTCTCTCTCTCTCTCTCACACATACACACACACAAATTCACTCACACCTCACACATGTTCACACATACACACACACAAACACAAACACAAACACACATACACACACACACACACACACACACACACACACACACACACACACACACACACACACACACACAGAGAGAGAGAGAGAGATCCTCTCTCCCCCTCTGTCTTTCTCTCCCAATCTCCCGTTACCCAGTTGAGTAGCTCCAGTTTCCTGGGGTCAGTCTCCTCAGGCGGTTCGGGCTTCTTGGCTTTGCCTCCTTTCCCCCTTTTGCCCCGGCCCTTGGTCTTGGTCTGGGGGCTCTTGGGCCTCTCCGCGGGCATGGAAGCACTCACAAATGCTATTGCACTGGCAGGCTAGTGATGCAAGCAGAGATAGGATGCTCTGGCATATCACTTCACCTACTGCTGTGTCAAAGTATTATGACCAATAGCTTGATTACTTTATTTAGAAAATGGCCTGTATCTTCAAACCCAGCAACTTTCATGGTACCACTGGTGATGATAGCATAACACCCATTATTTTACAGTGTATATGGTTCATGTTAGCATGTTGTATTCACATACAGGCATTATTAAGTGTGATTTCATGATAGCTGCTTTTTCAGAGGTGTTATGTATCTTTATCAAGAGCAACGAAAGTTTGAAACACTCTTTTTGGTAAATCTCTGTGCTGTAATGGTAATGCTGCTCACTGGCAGGTTGTGTCCATAGACGAAGATCTGATTTCGTGCGATATCCACTCTGTTCCAGGCAAGAGCCAGACTCAACTGATCTGGAGCAGAAGCATTGGTGCCTGGGTACAAAACAGGAGAAATTGATTCATATGAACAGAGAAACAACTGCTGCAAGTTTTTACACATGCACCCATTTCTCTCTCTCTCTCTCTTAAACAATCACACACACATACACACCACACCATCTTATTTTATATCTTATCTTACATCATAAAGGATTTATTGTACACAGACTTGATATGCTGTACTTATTACTGTAATATAATAATAATAATAATAATTTTTGAATGTCCTGTCGTGCTTATGAACTCAAGGCCACAAACATCTCTAACTTCATAATACAAATGTAACTGGTGTGTTTGGGTGATGTACCTTTTAGCAGAGCTGTGAGAATAGCCATCTCAATATCCTGCTGCCCCTCTGCACCCATGCGAAACACTGTGATCTGCACACCACACAAGAGGAGAGGGTCATTAGGCTGCAGTGTCAGAGCTGGGGGTGAGGATGGGGATGTGTTATGATGCGTGTTATGATCATGTGTTATGATCAGTGATCCCTTGTATCCCTTGATTTGTTCTTGTATTATACATTATTACATTGATTGATTTATAGGCATACCAGGCAAGCCTGCGATTTTTTAACAATGGAGCTCTCCCTACAGTCGGTGATTACGGTCGTTTATTAAAAAAGAAACAACAACAATGTCAACAATACCACCAATACATGTGGATTTGTTTGCAAACCAAAGAATTGGAACTGGTAATGATCATTTTTATAGAACTGACTGACAAGTTAATAAACTTGAATTCAGTTTAATTTGGTTTCGTTTTTGTTTGACGTTGGCTCGAAGAGAGCCTTCATTCACCCCGTAATGAGTCAATTTAGACTGCAAAGCTGGTAAATTAACCTAAAACTGCATAAAATGTTGTCTGGTGCTAAATTAATGATATTGATACACTGTATGCATGATTTGTCCATATTTGAGATATGTCATACCACATATATGGATGCACAATGAATGACTGAAGTAGGGAGGGAATAGCTAAAAAATTATGACCTGAAGTATTGCTCCGAGAGCAATGACTAACCTAGATCAAAGTGAGAATGTACGGCATGTGGTGTCTTTGTAAGCCTCATTTCATAAGGCAAAACTCAACTCAAGGCCAGCTAGCAAAATAGCTATAGCCTGAGACGATGCATTCACAGATACCTGATTCACCCTCCGAACTCTAGTGACAGCGCATGTTTTGTATTTTTGTTACTGCATAGCGTATCTAATGTATCAAATGAAATTATCCTGCAGGCCGAGTCACATGTGCTGCAATGCTAAATGTGATTAGCTTGGTATGGCTGTGAGGCATTGTACTGGGTAAGCCATGCACTTGGCCTTTGGGATGCAATGCAACCCTAATGGGGGCCACATGGTGTGAGGTGGGGTTTCATGTCTGAGAGGACATTCAAGGGAGACAGTCTGGGATGGGACGGAACGGAGGACATCAGTGTCAACATCTGTGTCATTCAGGACATACACGTCAAAGACATGGCCATAAATGTCCTCCCCTGTGCAGGGCCAATAATAAGATTTAGATGATGTTGGAGATTGGCAACCAGTGCTCTGAATCGGAGCTTTTCACCCCATGAACCATCTCCAAAAAGAGTCTTTATCCGTGTGGAATGCACAGCAGAACTGTGAGAGCATTGAAACAGCAGCTTAACTAAAGGGCACATGACTGTTAGCGAAGCACGCAACCATTTCAAGACTGCGTCCAAGTCTCAGGCTGCCTACAAACCAGCATGACCCCAAAAGAGACAAGAGCTTATTTCCTCACATTTAGTAAGAAGTCATACCTGTCATACCCTCACAATAAGTATTCTACATGAATAATCACATGGATCTTATCTCTGCTTATGTTGCATGGCCAGAGTATTATGTGTTTTAATGCATAAATAGACAAGGTGGAGCTTTAAAGGCAACCATAGTGGGAGGAGAAAATGACAGAAGAGACAGAGGTTGAGCAGAAGAATGGATAGAGGAAAGATACTGAGAGAGATGGAGAGGGCAGAGACAGAAAGAGGAGAGAAATAAGAGACAGTGAATGTGGAGAAGAAGGAGAAATAAAGTGAAAAAGAGGGGAGAGAGAGGTAGAACAAAGGAGAGAGACTAGGAGAGGAAGATGCACAAAACGAGACAGAAAAAAGAGAGAGGAGAGCGAGACAGCGAGAGAGAGTCAGACAGACAGAGAGAGATGGAGTTTGTAAGGATTAGGGATATGCCTTTCTCTAGTGCCATTTGTGCAGTGTGCTGATGGGTACACAGTGTTTGGGTACAGGCCCTCCAGTGCTGTCGCCGCGGCAGCAGGAACAGGTGGCAGCCTCCCCTAGCCCAGATGTATGGCGCAGCAGGAGATTATCTCTCGTCTCGCTCAGAGCCACGGCCACTCTGTTGCCTAACACTTAGCACATCATGGCCCCATCACATCATATCACATCACATCATATTGCATCGCCTCCCTCCAAGGCCCCCCCGCCCCCTCTGCCCAGGGGCAAAGGACAAGGGCTCTGCCCAGGACTGAGCTGGAAGACCAGGTCCACAGCACTTAAAGTGAGCCCCCCCGGGTGAGGCTGCTAATCGGCTGAGTTTGAAGAAAGCGATATGGTCAGAGTGAGTTTTATAATTTTAAGTGGTGTGTGTGTGTGTGTGTGTGTGTGTGTGTGTGTGTGTGTGTTTGTGTGTGTGTATGTCTGGGCGAGATATGGGTCTTTCAAGAGATAAGGTTGAGAGATGAGTCTAAGTGAGACTAAACTGGTGGATGGAGAAGATGAAGAGTAAAGAGAATGTGCAAATGCACCCACCACACACACACACACACACACACACACACACACACACGGTCATGGTATGAGCACATTCAAGGCTTAAAACTTGGGTTTAGAAAATATGAAGTGAGGAAGACAACTTTATTCACACATTGATGAAGACAATGAATGAAGGAAGAAATGGGACTAATGTGGGGTCTCAGCAGGAATGTTTATTATGGATCTCAGATGAATTCACATGACACAAATACAGTCCAACAACATTAAATTCCATATTAAGACAATGAAGGGGAATTTTAAAATATATCTTTGAAATACGTCTAACAATGATATGACTGATATGACCATGTTGTGTAGCAATGTTCTATTACCATGATCAATCGTGAAAAATAATACATCTGATTGAATCTTACATGTAATTTACATGCATGTTGTTTGTAGTATATTGCAGTGAATAGTGCGTTTATAATAAGTCTTGCTTCTAATATCAAAAACAATAGTGCAAATAATATCCCTACAAATATTTCCAATATATACTGGGTATAATATGAAAATAAGCTTGTAATGTGTAAGATCCAAATGAGGTCATGTGACTCTAGAGGGAGAGTGTGTGTGCTGCTGCTTACCAGTTCTCTCTTCTTCATGCATTCCATGACCATGAGGAGGATCTGCTGAGACTGGCTCTTGTTGTAGTTGAACGTCTTCTGAATAGTGACCAATAGCTGGTCTCTGGCATCTTCAGTGATCATTCTGGGAAGGCGGAACATAAAGGAATGAGAGAGAAAACACACACATATACATGCCACACACACACACACACTCGTACTCGTAACTTGTACACAATATCATGCATACATGGGTGGAAAAACGGTAGCATCTCCTCACCCTCCCTCCTCAGTGTACTTGTGTGCGTAGGAGACGATGTCGGAGGCTCGTCCGCTGCCATCACACACCACAACGGGCACCGGCGGCTCCTCACGCAGGCTCTCCAGTACGATCGATATCACGTTTGGACCGCCCTCAACAATCAGGCAAACCAGAGGGACCCCCTGGCCCAACCCTGTCCATCAAGGATACATAAACACACACACACACATACATATCAGATACACAGGTCATATATCAGGTTATACTCTAAAATATATTCTTTACTGAATGCTATTATGAGGAGAGATATTGTGGGTTACACAGAGGTCAGGAGCACCATGTAATAACTGATGATATCTTGCACAGGTACTTTTGATTTTACCTTAAGTTTACATTTACATTTACATTTACATCTACCAAAAGCAACTGGCAGAGTAGATAAACATTTCACTGGAACACATGTTCCCCAAGACACACCTATACTCTACTCTACCATATACACAAGTTCTCTTCTAAATATTGGTAAATGTATACAGATATATTACATACATAGAACATGTAATAGAACCCTGAATCTGAGAAATAGATATCACACATTGTCCATGTGCTTTCAGGTCCTCGGTAGTGAGGTGTGATATGGAGTGAGAATGTTCCAGAATCCAGGCCCAGACGTGAGTGGTGACAGCTGAGCATCCCTTTGCTGTCCCTGCCTTACCAGGAACTCCAGGCATAGGATGACAAAGGGAAACCCACAGGTCACAGCAAGAGTGGTGTCTCTGCATCTCCTCAGCGCCCAACGTTCCAGATGTTTCCGCTATTGAACGAGCACGGAAATAAAAAGTCCGGACCGGGACAAGTCTCTCTCTCTCTCTCTCTCTTTCTCTCTCTGATTGCTGGAGAGCTCAAACCCTCACTTGTCCAGCAGGCAACCCCGCCATCTCTACACACAAACACGTGCCCAGAACCCCCCTCCCCCCAAATACACACATGTCTAGTAAAAGGTCATGGACTAAGTGGTCACTTCTGTCTGCTTGCAAAATCCACACCCTGTCAGCTTTGAGTGTTTAAGCATAAGAAACCCCATCAGGTCATGCCTTGTGAGCCTAAGCCTGCTTCTGGCTGCTTGCTCTGGGACACTAAAAGCAGACATACACACGGCATAAGTGAGTGAGTGCTTGTGCTTTCTGGGATTTTAACCCGTCTCTTTAATCTTCCTGCTGGTATGCGGGAATTTGTACCCCCCTCCCACTTCACCCCCACCCCTTGAGCACGCCCCCCCCCAACCCCCTTTGCTCTGAGGCTCTTAGTGCTTACACTTTACAGACATCATCTCAGTGTGTCTGAGAACTTGATGTGCTAAGCTTGCCTGATACACCTCAGTGCAGGACTGCACTGGCTGGAGTGAGTGGCTAGACTAGGGTGCGGTGGGGTGGGCACGTGTGGGAGAAGGCCCTTACTTACGGGTGTTAATCTTCTGCAGAGAGATGTGCTTCTCCAGCTGCCGGCGGAGCTTCACCTCGGCGCCGTACTTTCCGCACGTGCCGTTGTCCGATAGGATGAAGTGCGAGTGGCTGTTGTTGAGAACGGCCAGCTTGCTTAGGGGGTTTGACATGGCCTGGTACGGCTTTGTCACCTACACACAAGAAACAAGGGAGTTTTAGACGGACGTGGGCTTGGGCCAACATACAGTATTTACTGATAGAAGTTACTGAGAGAAGTTTGCATTTAATCCATCTTTAGTTAAGTTAGTATGCCACTTTTCATTTAAATTCAATTGGTGTAAAGTTATTAGCATGCTATCATTTCATTTTCATGAGTCTAAATTTGTAAAATATTAGCATGCTATTTTCATTTGATATGAAACCCTTATTGATAGTGTTTTTGCTATGATTGCCAGCTGACAGTCTCTGTCCTCTGTTTTGTCAAGTAGTATCACTTAGCTTAAGTGTTTTGCTATGTGTTGAAAATGGTAATGTATGAGACAAGAAGCTTCACATGAAAGTCTTTTTCTGTCCTTCAACTGAGTATAATTGATTTAGGCCTGCTTTTCTATCTGCTTTCAGACATGTATACCAAACTCACATCTTTGCCGATCAGATCCTCTTTATTTTCCAGGATTCCCCAGGGAGCAATGCCGATGGCACACACTTTTCCTCTGGACTTAGAGGAGTGGTCTTTCAAAGCATCGCCCACATGTCGGATGACACCTGAAACACATACACAAACACACATGTGAGCAAAGTGAAAGTGCACCACTGATGTGTTCATCCTAGTGGATTACTGCTTTGCTTGACTAATATCATAATCCATATGCTGTCTTCCCTGCCTCTATCTCCGCACATTACCGATGAGATGCTGGGGATTAAACCTCAAGTCATCAGAGGTTAAATGTTGCAAGGAATTCTGGGATGTTATCCTGCTGAGAGTGTCATCTGCAATTCATTTTAAAAGCTTTATCTTTGTTTACATGGATAGTCTACATATGTACTGGCCTATTTCATACCTATATGCAATATATAACATGATAATGCACACACATTATGGATTATTCAGATTTTTAACCTCTAAATCCCGCGACTGTGACAGGGGTCCATGCGACCTCTGAGCCCTGAACTCACCTGTGCTCACTCCTCCCGTGAAAATCCAGGCGCCGGTGGTGACAGCAGCCTTGATGAGTCCCTTGCCGAACACCTGCTTGAGTTTGGGCTGCATGTCGAAGTTCTGTAGGCCGCCGTGGACAGAGATGAGCAGTGTGGGGAGTTCCAGCTGCCAGTCCCGCACCATCAGGTGCAGCAGGTTATCTGGCTTGGTGTCATGGGAGACACGGATGTACTGCAGGGAGTGGGCAAGAGAGAAGAGAGAAATAGAGAAAGAGAGAGAGAGAGAGAGAGAATGAATATCATGTCAGTCCAATACACCAAATTGTGAACCTTGAAAGAATTTAAATGCCACAAAAAATGATGAAACACACTTTGTGTGTATAAGTATGTGTTTCTGCATGTGTGTGTGTGTGTGTGTGTGTGTGTGTGTGTGTGCGCGCATTTGTTGCATGTGAGTGTATTGGATGTCTGTACCATGGCCTTGTTAATGAAGCCGCCTCCCTGGAACTCAATGCAGCCATAGGCATCGGTGGGGAAGGTGTGGGTGTGCTTCTGCATGGACCATTTCTCCTGAGGCAGCTCCACCTGTACCAGCGGCTGCTGTGCCCCGTCCTCCGGGGGCTTGGCGATGGCACCCGGTGGGATTGATATATGTTGGGCGATCAGCTGACCACAGGCACACCTGGAGAGGGGGACATTGACAGCATGTGCATGGGTGAGAGACCTAGGCAACACTTTTTATTACAGTGGATCTGTAGCATCAATTACTGAGTAAAAAACTGTGTAGCAAAGTGTAATTCCATGTACTTTATGGGACTGTATGTACTTATTATCTCTTAATAGACATGTAATAGGGAATGATTGTTGGCAATTGTTTCCTATTACTCAAACCAAATTACACAAAATTCTATTACATATAATGAAAATAAATGGTACTACACTTTAGCACACAGTTTGTTACACTATCATTCATGCTGTAGGTATACTGTATAAAGAGCGTAGGGTTAGGTTTAGGGTTGGCCCTAACTCTAGGGCAAATGAAGCATTACTGAGACCAACTATCAAGACAGGAGTTTTCTGCTGTTGACTACTTGTCCAACTTGTCTGTGAGGAGAAGTTAAACTATGACAATGTTACATATCAAATGGTCACGCCATCAGACAGGCCAGCTCCAGTGTTTGTGGCTGGAGTGAGTAATCAGACTAAATAAAGCTTGCCTACTGTCTAATAAAGGCTGCTGGAGAGATGCAGAAAAATCTGGTTGGAGAAAATTGGCCTTGATCTGGTTTTCTTTCCCAGTTTGGGCAAAGGAAGTAGTCTTACATAACTTCACTAATGACCCCCTGCTGTTTCAGTGTGTGTTTGTGTGTGTGTGTGCATGTGTGTGCATGTGTGTGTGTGTGTGTGTGTGTGTGTGTGTGTGTGTGTGTTGAACACTGCAGCCTGTATTCATGTTGTGTTTTTTCCTCACTATATTGTTTGTCCTTTTTTCTCGGCCGTCTCTTGTCCCCTTTTCATTTCCGCTGGGACAGGGGCTCTCTCTCGCAGTTCCCCCTGCCTTCTCTCCCTCTCTGTCTCTCTCTCTCTCTCTATCTCTCTCTCTTCTTCTCTCTGTGGTCCTCATTAATACGTGCCCCTGCTCACACACTCACGGCCAGTCTGGCTCTCGTCCACCACCCAGTCAGGGGTGCCGCTCCGAGGCCCACAGACCTGGGGCCACAGGGACCAGCAATTGGACAAAAGAGGTTTCCACTGCCCTACTCTATTTTTTCACTGGGTTTATTCTGTCCCTATAGCTGTTTCAGCCTGAGACTGTGTGCGCTATCTAGGAAATCTCCAGATGTCTCTCATGTTATCTTCCTCCTTCTATTTCTTGCCCTCCAGCTCTCCCTTACCTCTCTCCCCCTCTCTGTCTTTAGACCTCCAATTCTCTTTCTCTCTATCTCTCTGTCCAGCCATCTTGTCTGGGCCATCGGGTCTCTCTGCAGACTTCCCTGTCCTGATCCGCACCGGAGCGGCTCTGCTGATGTCACGTCTGAGGTGTTATACAAGGGCAGCCTAGATTTGGGAACAGATTAGAGCAGTGTTGGGCAAGGGGGCCCTTGTGTGTGTGTGTGTGTGTGGGTATGTGTGTGTGTGTGCGTATGTGTGTGTGTGTGTGCGTGTATGTGTGTGTGCATTAAGCTGGAGGTGGTTAAAGAGTTAATGTCTAGCACTCTCACCTGGTCGGGTCTTTGGTTGGGAACACATGGGTACATTCTCTCTTGTAGAAGGTTCTCTCAATCCATGCTCTTTGTGCCTGAAGGAATATACAAAATAAAAGTCCATTCAGATATTTATCACAGACACACATATACACACACAAATCTATACATATATATATATATATTTTTTTTTTTCTCTCTCTCTGACTATAGCCACTTTACTGTGTATTACTGTGTGAAAAAAGGTGTGGACTCTTATTACACTGAGGAAAACCAGTGCTGAAAACTGTTAGTCTGGCAGTTATTACAGAGCCATATCCTTTAAATGACTGCTGTCGTCAGAGCAAATACACTCTATCCTTCTGCTGGTGACAGACTCTCATGTTAAATGTGTAATATCAATTACTACAAGAATTCAGCTTTTAGACACACAAGTTTGCCCCATGGAGAAAATCCTCTTAGTGGCAGGGAGATTAGAGACAGCTTAGAGCCAGAATGGCTGCATGGTCACAACAGAATGGCAAAAGCATGATATCATACTTAAGGCAGGAAACGTACACAACACAATTCATCCTTAGCAATGTAAAAACACCCTAACCGGGTTATGAAAAAGGAATGAAAGCAGGAACCGAAATAACCAAACAGAGGAAATAAAATGACTGTATCAACGATTCCAAAAACCAGTAAATAAATAAATAAATAAATACTTTCGACTTAAATTGCTCTTATCAGGATAAAGGAATCAAACACAGTTGTCAAGGATAACCCATAGGGTGTGGACAGTCACATCCCAAAAGGCTAGGGTGTGTCCCTGCTGAGATGGCCTTTGTCCCCTCACCGCAGGGTGCCTTCTAACAGCAGTTAGAGCAGGGACAGCTGAGACAGAGGGGTCACACGATGAAAGGACAGGGGGTCGCTGAGCCAAGAGAAGCCGTTGACCACATCCAGAGATGGCTCTGTTTTCCCTGAAGTTATTAGTGCGCGTCAAATTAGAACCCTGGATTGGTTCTGCTCCGCGGCTACTGCCCCGCTTTTCATAACTCTGAGGTAGAGGCCATGGAGCGCTCACAAAAACAAAACCAAACAAAACAAAGCAAAAGTAGTCTTCCTGAATGGACACGTCAAACGCTGCCATGGAAAAGAGTTTTGATCTGGCTCCAGTGGTGGACCAAAATAACCCTGTGTTTTTAGTGGACACTGTCTCTGGCTTTTGTGGTGGGTCCAGTCCTAATTAAAACTAAAGCTTTTGAAGCAAATACTTCCAGGAAGTTAGGGAGGGAGTTTGTGTTTGGGCACCACACTGAGAAGAATGCTATTCTACTGCCTGCTCAATTTTCCAAGAAGTTTTAACAAGGTCTCAACAGAGTATTCAGCTGATTAATTTCAGGATATTTAAATTCAGGTTATTTAAAAGTGAGGGTTTTTTTTCTATTATGAAAAACCCATTTCACAGAATTGTACAACTGAAACAAGAGTTTACGTTAAAAAATAAAGGAATTAAAAAAGTTAGAAAGTAATTCCATATTTTATAAACCAATAGCTGCGTTAAAGTGCAAAAGGTGAACTGTTTTTGGTTAGTATAGTCAAAATTCAATTCAGCAATCTTATGTACAAAATGTTAACTAGCAAAGATTTCCGATGCAATCTATTACTCAAACGACAGGTGTCAAAATCTTCATTCTAATCAGAACTTGAAAAAAAAGCCTGAGAATTTTTTTAACTGCATGGACAACACAGTTCAGACTCAATGATGATCATCCCCACTAATATCACAGAAACACAGATTCCCCAAAACAGTTCAGCCTCACTCAAACAATATCGGAAGCAAAGCAGTAAGAGCTCTCAGTATCTCAGAGACCCTAGGTGGACCCTAGAAGCTGATGGTTCAGGTCCACTGTTTTGTACACCTCAAAAACAGCACCTAAACACCAGCATGGTAGCTGGCTGTTCCCTCCATCCAACCAGCCTAAACGAGTGAATATGAATCCTACCTATTGCGCGGTGCTGTGCTTGTGTGGCTGGGGGTCTGGGCCAGTCTGAGCCTGGAAAGCTGAAGCCTGTGCCTGAACCTAGCTTCCTGGGTTTGGCAGGGGCCAGGCACCCAGGGGCCAGCCAAGGCTCCCATCCTCTCTCTCTCTCCCCGCCGATGGTGCCTGTGCCCTCGTGGTCCCCCTCTGGAGCCGCTCTAGCAGGGGTGCTCTCTCTCCTGGTGCGCTGAGGCTCAGTGAATCCCACAAGACATGAAACTTCATCACTTTATGAGGGGCCGTTCATATGATGGGCATGTGAGCAGGCCCTTTGTTTCGCCGCTGGTCCCATGACTCCAGTTGAAGGTAATCCTTTTGGGAGTCCCATGACCCTGGCTCCACTTGCCCACAGGGTATTTTCATCCATCGCTGGAACAAGGCACAACAAATCTACTTTGATAGCCTCCCCCTCTTAATCTCCCAATTTCTCTCAACCCCCCTTTCTCTCACCCACTCCCCCTCTCTCTTCCTCTGTTTCTGGGCTCCCCAGCTTTTGCATTGGGGAAAGCCAGGGACAGGGTTGAAAAGTGGGGATTGCTGTCCAGCCCCCAACTCCCCCACCCCCGAAAAAAAAAACAGAGGTAGGAAATCCAATTCGGGGAAAAAGAAGAATGGAAAAAGAAGAACAACAAGGCAACAATGAGAGGAGCTCCCGACTTTTAATTTGAAAGTGTTACCCCCCCTTCCTCCCTCTTTGATTTCAACCCCATTTGCATAATTGAGAGAATTGGACGCAGAAATCCTTTTGAAAGGGGCCTTGTTAAGACATGACTGGGCTCCAGTTGGGGGCAAGGTCAGCGCACACTAATTGCAGTTAATCTCTGTTTCCACCCGCCATGTTCGGCCTGCGGAAAGCGGTTCTGACGGAGAACCGAGACGGGAGTCTCTCGTCCAGGCATGAGGCTCTCCACAGACTCTCACCTCAGGAAAAGACAACACCTTCGACCAAAGGGTTCTTCTCGCTGATGACGCCTCGCTAACAACTTTTTGATTTGATTTTAATGTGATTTTAAAAAGAAGCGTTCGGCCATTACATTAGTAAGACAGAGAGGAGAAGCAAAAAAAAACTGAGTGAAGTAAGGAGAAGATGTGTTTATCTGACAGATGTGCTTGAGCCAAAGATGGTGTGAAGTGAAGTAAGCCTCAACTGGGTGGCTGAATCGCACCACCTCATCAGCCTGAAGGGGCAGAGGCCCTCCAGTCAAGCAAGGCCAAACTGTTTTCAGCTATACAGTCCTTTCTGCTCATGAGCCTTTGACTTTAGCAGTGGACTTCCCCCACGTAATGAATGTTTTAAGAAATATGTATAAAGTTGTTAAGGTTTCGTGAATAGCAAAACTCTAGACAGTTGTTGTAACATCAGACGGTAGTTTGTGGTTAATAGTGTTGTTTAAAACAGACTGCAGAACAAAACTGTGCTGTGTGAAGCCACTGAACTCATTTAATACAGGAGAGAGGCTTATGTAACTCAGCCTGAGCTTTCGACACAGGCGTGGGTGTCCGGATCGGTCAAGGCATTGTTTTTGGGTTTTGTCACTTTTGTTGGGTCAACCATTCAAATACAAAAGCGTACATGGCTAAAATGATAGCCAATCTCCAGGGATTGCCTTTTATGGCTGGTGCTGCTACACCAACAGCTCTCAGTGCACGAGAGAGAAAGACAGAGAGAAAGAAAGAAAGAAAGAAAGAGAGAGAGAGAGAGGCTGTAGATGAACAGATGAAAGGTGAAACAACAAAGAACATGAACCTCCTCCCCTCTTCTTCTCCAGACTCTGCCAGGGCTGTGTCGGAGACGCACGTGTTCCAAACTCAATTATAGTTGAGCAAAAACAAAAGAACACTCGCACAAGCCATTTGGACAGTGTGACGTACTTATTTCAGCTTCCTTAAACTCATTATCTGCCACAATTAAAGCCCAAATCCTGCGAGAAATAAGTGGCCTGGTTAGAGTTTCCACTGCACAAAGTAAAGTCCGAGAGTCTTACAGCCTCAAGGATCCGATTTTGTCACATCGAGTGAATTAATGGGTCTTACCAGTAGACTAGCAACAATAAACCTCATTCAAAGGCTGGCAGATCTGAAATATTCACTCAATAAGATAAGAGTGCAAACAAAACACATTTGTACTACATACAACAAAATAGGATTTCCTCTAAGAGTTACCACTGAAACAGATTAAAGTTTAAGTTTTATTAAGTTTTCTTTCTCACGGCTATTTGAAAGGAAATTGCTGTCATTCACTGAAGAAAATAACAGGTCTGCTCACACAGTTTACAGTGTTAAAGAACATGCTTATTATCTTTCAAGAAATCACATTAAAATAATCTCTGTTTTGCAAAACTATCTAGAATTATTTCTTTTTTTTTCATTTTCAGAACCCTTTTGGTTGTCCCATTTACATTGAATAGGACATTTTTAGAAAAAAACATCATATCACAGGTATCTCACTAAAATAAGGATCATTTCTGGTGGCTTTTGTAGATAACATTCATAAGTCCCTGAAGAATAGCTGAGCATACCTGATCAGTGACAAGCATAAGAACAGAACACCAGACAGCAGACGAAATGTGCTACCAATTGCATGGTGGTGTGGATAAATTGAATGCATGTTGTAAGAACTTAATACCAACTGACAAGACCATGACCAAGAGGCATTCACATATAGCTCTATTGCTCTAGATCACTTCCACAAACTGTTCTAAGGCCGTATCCTGCATGTAGGGTACAGGGTGTAATGTTTGTTTCATATTGATAAAGTATATCTGACTTTTTTATTTGATCCACATAAACTAGCCATTGCACTAGGAGACACAGAGTCTGCCGAGTGCCAAGCAAGTTTTGCCTTAATTCCCTTAACCTCTTTAAAATGGCTGTTTTTTACCCGGGCCACTTCTAAAAGGGCCTCATTGTCTTGCTAGGGTTTGAAAATCCAGTTAGCCATCACATGAGCACAACATGCCTGTGATTAGCCCTGCGATTTGTTCGGGTCATAAGATGTGTGTTTAAGGCGAGTTGGGGGTGGGGATGGGGTAAGAGGGGTGGTGGGGCTGGACAGTTTGTGTAAAAGTAGACAGAGGTGGAGTTAGGCCTATAGGACTAGCAGGGTTCCTCCTTCATATGCATACATCATACATTTCACACATCTGAGCACTTCACAAGACTTTTCACAGTCACCAATGAATTCATTCACAGCAAAAATTGCTACACCATACAAATGCTCAGCAATTGCTTACACACATAGGCATGCACTCACACACACACACACACACACACATACACACACACACAACTGACCGCCTGGCCTACCAAAGGTTGTTAACTGAACCCAGACTCCTCCAGATCTCCCCAGAGCCTGATGACAGTTTAATGAATCCTCGCCTGGCTATTTGTCTCTGGATGTCCCCAGCACTGTGATGGCTCTAGTCTCTAGTCTCTAGTCATTGATGATTATTACATGCTCACTTAAAGAAGACAGGAGCTCCCAACTAACATCAACTGATCACCAACAGCTCCAGCTATTCCCAGACCCAACTCTCAGAGCCACTGATATCACCATCAGAGGGATGAGAAGGTGATCAGACCACACAGCCAGACTGACACACTGACACAAACCTCTATACAGAGGAGAGTAGAATCACATCAGATGTGCTCTGTAGTCTAATGACAAAACATAGAACTATATATACTGTGTGCATTTAAATGCAAAGTCTGTAACTCTACTTAAAGCTTATTTGATATTTTAGTTCAACAGCTAATCAAACTAGATTCAGCCTCTCTCGCCCATGGTCAATGTTGATTAAACAGGATTGTTTATGGTTTTATTTGAACCATTTTGTTTTTCACTCTTTGCAGAGCTAAAACAGTGTTAAAACAAACAGTGTTTTACACAAAACACAAAAAAACACAAAAATGTACTGGATTAAAATCAGTAATAAATAAACTTCAGTTATCCCTGCTGTCTTCCAACCTCACTAGCCTCATCACCTTAAAAATTCCCTGTGTGGGCTGTTGTAATACAGTAAGCAGTATAGCTGTTTCTGTGGCCTCCCCAAAACACTAATGAAGCGAGCCAAATAGATGAGGTAGCAACTGAGGGCTTGAGATTGCGGAGGGGTTGCGGAGACACATTCATCCCCTTCAGATTCAAAAAGAGGGACCAGGCTGCCAGTGTCTGCCGGAGCTGGGGACAGTTAACATGCTCCCTCGTCAGGAGGCATCAGATGTCCAGCCGGGCCAAGTCTATTCCAAGACATATTTTTGGATATGCTCCTGAACCTTACACTGGAAGAGAATGCTCATTTCCGAGTGATTAAAAGAGAGCGAGGAAGAGTGAGGAAGAGAGGGAGAGAGAGAGAGAGAGAGAGAGAAAGCAAAACTTGTGTGTCTGTTTTTTGGGTGAGTCAGAGAACGAGAGGACAGGAGGGAGGATGTTTGTCTGGTACGGATTAGTTTCATGACGATGCATGCATAGGAACTCACTCATCTGCTTCCAGTGTGTCTGCTGTGTCTGCACACATTCTTGGAGGGGATGGGATTGTTCTCCTTGTAGCATTCCAGATCTGCCTGATAGGCCACTTCCTCATCATCACATGCAGTCATTAAATGACCCCACAGACTGAGCTTAAACTCTCACAGATCCTTGTGCATTCATCCGACCTTGCTCTTCACAAGTTCACAAGACTTCAAAGCCACACAATGGAGCTCTTTTATCTAATTCCTTCAAACTTCAAGTGCCTGCTACTGCACATTTGTACTGCATGTAACGTTGGTGTCGTGCAAAAGAGCATCACACTTTTTCTCGGTTTCAATTGACAAAATATACCAAAGAAAACTGACAACATGGGGATCATTACATTGTGCTACTTTGAAGGAACTATATAGGACTTGATTTGTCGTGAATGCAGCCACAGAACTTTGATATGCTTTTAACAATGATTAAAACTACATTGATATACCTCAAAAAAGATTGACCTGCACACACCTGCCAGCTTTTCATACTTTCAAAGTCAAAGTTCATGCAGTTAAAGGCATACCAGACAAGTCTGTGATTTTTTAACTAGAGCTCCACCTACGGTCTATGTTTTATTTTGTAAATTACACAAAATTCTTACCAATACAAGTGGATTTCTTTGCAAAACAAAGATAGGAACCAGCAACAACAATTTCTGAATTTTTGATAATATCAAAGATTGAGATTAAGGCTCATATGTAAGTTACTTTTGATTTCACCCTGCAGGGGTTGATGCTCAACATCTTGCAAGCACAGTAAATGCACAAAGAAACTGTAGGGGGAGCTGAGAGAGTCTTCATTCGCCACACAAGAAGTAATTTAGCAGGTAAATTTCCTTAAAAATTCTTGCCTGAAATTCCTTTAAAGATAATGAATATTTCGTAATGCATATGGGAGTCAAGTGCTGTGCAAGTGACAGCCTCTTGCCATCTTGTGACCCAGATACAGTATAGGGGAAATAGGGTAAATATACAAAATAGCTGTGACACAAAAACAGCAAGTCCTTTTATGTTGAGTATCCAAACTCAGGATTAGCAAACTGCTCTGATTGCATGAACAAAATGAATTATTTCAGTGATCAATTGTTTAAGACTTTACATTACACAATGCCTAATTTCATAATGACTCAAATCAGAGGGATGACACAAAGAAAAATGCAATTCTAGGAATGCGCTCAAAAAGGTGAAGCCCAATTGAACGGTGTGGTAGACAGTGGAGTTATGCAACAGTGGTTAGGAATTGGATGTTTGTAATCCTTATCCGGCACATTGGGCCTCTTTCTCTGCAGCCCAGTCTGAACGTGTGCCTCTGCCCGCCAAAACAAAAGACCCTACAGAGTCTCAGATGCAATTATGAAATCCTAAAAGCTCCTGAGCCACACACTGTTTAGGATTAAACTCTAATCATTTTTAGAGAATAAATCTATTCACTCAATTATATCCTTAAATTATATCCTAAAATGATTATTTTTTTTATCGAAGTAACAATGCTCCCCTCAAATGTGGACATCATAGAATGTAATAGCACAGAATCTGAGAACACATTGGTATGTTATCTCTGTGAGGTCATATCAAGCTTTTTTTTAAATAAAAATGGGTGCCACTTTTGAATAAATTCTCTTGATAGCAAGAATAAAGGGTCCTCTGTGCAATGCAGTTGACTATTTCTGTTACCAATTCTCTGACATGGCCTGGGATATTTTTGCACCCAGAACAGCCGGTCTGAGGAGAAGCTAAAAAGGGCATGAATGCAATGCTCTCAAGTGATCAATGACTGTTCCCATTCCTTAAGGTCAGAAAAAACTCATCAGCATAGAAAATACAAAACAAAACAAAGACCAGATCAACTTTTTTTTTTCCAAACAAGGGATCATCTGGTCTTCACAACTTGACCACATCATCATTATCTTAAGTATGAACTTCAAAGATTATGCCTCTGAGAAAGAGCTTGTTAGCCTATCCAGTTTGCACCAGTAATCACTGCCGATACACTGTTTTAACAGGTAAGAAAATGCATTTTATTTTGTTCTCAAATTACTTCCACTACGTGTATATCACATTAAACAGCCATATGAAAATATTCAAACAGAAACCATGTGGGAACAGCTATGATGTTAATAATCAATCTCTCGACATGACTGTATCACAAAGCCACCATCTATATGACTGTATCACAAAGCCAGCGTCTAGTCTTCCTGAACAGCATACTGGACTGTGTTTGTGTGTTGACTGTGGATAGCATGAAAGCATTTTGTGGTAAAGAAGAATAAGACCAAAGTCCTCTAATCTGCCACTGCTGCCGGACAGCACCCGACCTACCCTATTGTAAAGGATTAGGGACCGGGCTGTCTACGGTGGCCTAGAGTGTCATTCCTTCTTTACTTTGCTTCCCTAAGTTCTCACCTATAGATTTACATTTTATACATACAGAAAAGAGGAAAAAGGTTTCTCAGGCCAAGGCACTCCTTAATTAAAATGTCTTCATTCAAAATGGCATTTCCCTACAAGGGTTAGTTAAAAGTTGTTAGCAGTTATTTATTTATTTTCTCTACTTTCATATTTCTTTTCTTGGCTGTATCTACTTTCCCTCCATGCCTTTGCTCTAACAGGCAGGATAGGACTAACCATGCTCATCAGCACTATACTGTCCTGTGCCATGCTGTGCTGTCCCATGATATACTGTGCTTTGCTAGGAGGGTTAGGTCACATGACTCCTTTCATGTGAGGAGACCATGTGCCTCAGTGCTGTTCTCAGAGCCCCCATGGCTATAGGACACAGCCACTAGCCATAGATATGCTACTCAGACCTTGGTAAATGCAATGATACATGCTTGCTTACAGTCGTTTAACAAACTAGCAATGACATAAGACATGTCAAGACTCTTGAGGGATTTGTTGTACAGTTTGAAACTAAATATTTGCCACATTGTCTATGAACAATCCACTACAAGCACTTTATTAGGAATACACAATAAGGTGCAATATTTTGTTTTGTTGTCAAAAAATGTGTGAAATATATTTAAGGGTGTTGAGAGCGTTGGTGTAATTCTGTGCAAAGTAAACATCCTGGTTTCGTGTCCTGGTTCACTGAAAAAATGTCTAGATGATTCAAAATGCCATGGCATAACATAATGACACAGATAGGGTGGTGGAAAACAGGGACAGTGGAGACACAGACACAGTTTTGGAAATCTTGGAAATCAAGTTAAAGGTATACCTAACACTGTCATTGCAAGTGCATATCCATCACATTTTGCATTATGAAGTCAGCAAGACACCAGTCCTACGATATAAGTATTTCAGTGTTTGTTGGGATTTTTTGTTTCAAAAACTATTTTTTATCTTTTTATAGATCACACACACACACACACACACACACACATATATTTTAACAAAAAATTATAAAACCTACCCAGTACTTTTTCTTTACAACCAAAACAAATCAAACCCTTCATCAGACCACATGCTGTATTTATGGACGCTTTACAGACAGGACAGGGTAATTTCACAGCAATGAAATAGAAAGCAGACCTGTAATATAAGTTTCTCAGATTCATAAGAGCAGGTGCGAAACTCACAAGAATTGTTTTTATGGCCTTGTGTTATTGAGTCTAAACCAACCTCCTAAATCAGACTACAATTACAGATGTTCCTGGATACACAACCAACGCAAGCTGTGGGGAAAAACATCTGGAAGAGGGTAACAAATGAGGATAACTAAGATCTTGTATCTGAGGTACAAACAATGACTAGGGAAGTCTTACTATATAGTGGTCTCTTTATGAGGACATTACATTTACATCAGAATAAAACTGAAAATGTATTATGTACTGTGTATATTATTATGTAGAAAGGTTACTACCATTATTACTGTTATTATTATAATTAAGATTGTTGTTGTTGTTGTTGTTGTTATTATTGATAAAAAGTGTTTTCAGGATGCAGGATGCAGCTTTGCTGTGACTAACGGCTAATGTTTCTAGTGTTTTCTATGTGTTTCAGAATTATATGTCTGATGATGCCAGAACACACACATTGCACATGGTGTGAATCTACCTCAGTCATGTGTTGGACTGGTGCACATGCTTCAATTAAATATGCTCCTTCTCCATGCTGTAAATTGCCTTGGGGAAGAGTATTGGCATACTAAATGCATACACAGTGGCATAGTACTGTATCAGTTACCTGTTGCATGAAACAGGAGTAGCTATTGCTATCTGCAACACAGCTGACAGTAGGTATCTCACTCTTCACATGTGCATGTAAGCCTAGTAAATAATATTCACTAAAAATACTTCACTAAATCTGGCAGTAAAATGAATATACTTTTTGAAATTTACATGTGAATTTTGACGTTCAACATTTAGTTTTCCTGTGGATGCTAAGCTAAGTCATGCTAACTGTGTTAGCAGTCCCAGAGTGTTTTTTTTTTTTGGCATCTGAGTGTACTCACCCTCGGAGACCCGGATGTGGCGCGCTTTAGCGATCCACGCTTGAAGGAGCCCTTCTTGGTCCCTGGTCCTCGATCCATGAGCCGAGTCCAACAAACGTTTTTACAGGAGCATTCCTGTCTGATGGAGACTCTCAGGGAGGATTATCTATGCTTTGGTCCGTTGCACTCGGGGATGGACTGGTCAGATCATGGACGGCTGGTTGGTTGGATGGATGGATGGATGGATGGACGGACAGATGGATGCTGCTGGACAGGTTGTGTGTCACTGGAGTCAGGAAGTGGAAAGCACCACTGGGAACGCCAGACTTCTCTGGGCCATTGGCATCATTGCTCTCTCTTTCTCTCCCTCTCGCTCTCTCTCTTTGCTGATGTGTGTGACAGCTCTCTGTCAAACTGACAAGATAGAGAGACACAGGCGAGGGATAAAAGTCAGTGGATGGCGCGAGCTTGACACATAGACCCCCTTTCTCCCTCCTCCTGCCGCCGAAGCTATAATCAGGCTTAATGCACCCGCTCATGGGAGGATGGACTCTTTAATGGAGAGAGATTTAATAAATGGTTATTGAAGGTAAATCTACTTTGGTACACCGCAGCCCAAAATGAAAAAAATGCATGAGTGAGAGAGAGAAAGAGAGAGAAAGAGAGAGAGAGAGAAAGGCTTTCAAGCAACGCAAAAAGCACTATCATGATGGATGAGCCACACGAGGAAAGGATCAGAGAGAGGAGAGAAGAGGAGGAGAGAGGAGAGGGGCGGAGATGAGTGAGCCAAGAGATGCTTCCAGATGTGGCTGGAACAGTCTGAGCTCATCTGACCTGAGCAGATGTTTCAAAGGGCAGACTCCCTCGGCTGGTCATCACCTCGTCTAGTCAGTTGTACACAGGTCAGAGTGGGTGCAAAGACAGAGGTGGGGTGAGAGAGTGAGAGATGGAGGAATGTGAGAGAGAGAGAGAGAGAGAGAGAGAGGGGGAGAGAGAAAGAGAGGATGAGTAATAGAGGCAGAGCAAGAGGAGAGACATGTTAAAAAAGAGAATTTAAAGAGAGGAAGGAATGTAGAGAATTAGAGATGAGGGAAAGAGAAAGTGAACAGGTAGGAAAAGTGTAGAGAGATGGAGATAGGGAGAGAAGAGATGAGATCAAAGAAGAGAGAGGTAGGGGTGAGAAAAACAGCAAGAGGGAGATAAAAGAGAGAGGAATTTAAATAATTGAAAACAGAAGGCAAGAGAGATACGAGAGTGAGTGAGATATGAAGAGGTGGAAAAAGAGGGAGAGAGAAAGAGGGAGAGACAGAGAGAGAGAGTCTGATGTATCATACCAAGTGGGGTCTACCAGTGCGAGGTATTTTAAGGTGACCTTCCTGTAGCACAGTCCAGTGAGAAGCAGGCAGGAGGCAGCCAGGCAGAGACTCTAAGCCCCTGCTTCCGTCCTGCCATGAGCCCCTGTACTTCCTTGACAGAACTCCTGTTTGTTTTTATGACCAACACCTGACACTGAGTCTCTCTGACGCCATGCCATCACCATCATTCGGGAGGAAGCCGACTAGTGCAATCTGACTTTGGAAAATATTCTACTTCTGCCGTAGAAAGATGAGAGTCTGTCCAAAGACTCTGGCACACATCGTATGACATTAAGCACTGTGGGTTAGTGCGGCCTTTTCCTCCTCTTTGACATGTTTGGAAGCACAATTTAGGCCTGGTGCTTGAGAGAACAGCTGTGTTTTACTGCTTTAAGTTTCCAATGAAAAATTGAGGTTAAATTAAAGAATGGTTTATATTACCAAAAAGTGGTGTTTCATGCCACTTATTAGAGCTTTAGGAAATGCACAAACATTTCCACTGGAACCTCTCAAGCTCCTGAGTGGATTTCGTTGATACTTTTTGCCATGAAGTCACAATGTGGACTAGTGACTCCCCCTGGTGGTAGCAGGTGACCACACACTTTCTTAGAACTTCTTTTTCATCATCCAAGAAAAAACACACTTACACACATGCACGCACATGCACACACACACACACACACACAGACACGTACAGCATAATCTATCTGGGGTTTGAGGCAAGCAAGTCCATTGAACTTGTCTTCATAAACACCACACCAGTAACATAGGGGACAATGATAAGAGCTGCTTGCCACTCATAAAATCATAAAATATATTCCAATCTGTTCACGTCTAAAATCTTACATGCAAAGAGGTTATATAATTGCACAAAACTACATAGCAAACAATACACGAGCTAAAGAAGTAGCTGTCACCTGCATTTATGTCTCCCCATAAACAATCACAATAAATTTCAGGATGATACAAAAAGAATGTCCTGCAAAAACATGCAATAAAACCTGCATACACTCACTGAATATTCATAGTTGTTTTTTTACATATTTGTGACTGGCTATTTTACCATTAAGTTGCTCAATACTAAGTGAATTACCGTGAAATGGTAAACTTGGATAACATCATGTATTATCTTCCGGTCCTGATCCCACCCTATCTAAGTACCATGAACATCCACAGATTACTTTCCAGAGTTTATGTAAGGAGCCCCACTCAGGTAACATCATCCCTTTTCCTGGCGAAGTGAAAACAAGCCGTATATGGGCCTGCATGCACTCAAACGCGCACGGGGCAGTGACTTCAATAGAGACAGAGACAGACACAGGCACCTCTTCAACTCGACCTAAGAGGATCAAATATGAACTAATCCCGCTTCTCATCAACAGGCTCCAGACAGCTCGGCCTCGGCACGGCCTGCACCCTCCTCTCCCTCACTGGGCTAGGTGAGAGCAGCAGAGAAAGACGTGGAGGGTGGAGGAGTGACACACAGACACAGGGTATCAAGTGTGGCTACCCTCAGAAAAATAAAGACAGGGCAAGGGTTTCTTGTGGGGGAGGAATACAGCTGGTGGCTTTCCTGAAAGGAGCATGTGTGAAAGGGATGACTCTCTCTCTCCCTCTCCCTCTCTCTATCACTCTCTCTGACTTTCCTTGCACCCTTTTTGGCATTCAAAAGTGATTTGACTGAGTCAGAATTATTACATATTTTGTCAGCTGCTGTTCAAAGCTACTAAAATGTCACACCTGTATTTGGCACATGTATTGTATAAATGCACAAGCACTCTTCATACATATTAATAGCTTACCACACATGAACAGAAAGAACTCACAAGGCTGCAAACTCCTTCTCCTGTACTGTAATATTTTACCTCAATACTGCATAAGTCAAATACAGTTTACCATACAAAAAAAAGAATACAATTAACATCTACAGAAACCCATTGAGACTACAGTCTGATTCAGGGCAACACAAACATGTGAGTGAGTTGAGTGGTGAGACTGAAGATAAAGAAATGAAGTCATAGTTACCTATGTGCTGCCCAGACCAGGAAGAGCAGCAAGAATCTCCTGAAGACATAAATGTGGGTAGGAGAGAGATGAGATGCCCCCCCCCAACACACACACACACACAAACACACAGACACACACTGTCTATCCCACTACCCCATCCCCACCATGAGACGCTCCTTGCCTCGCCGAAGAAGATGATCACGTGTCATTTTCTTTCCCTACGCAGGCACAAATGAGCTTTATTGTGTGCAGATGGTCCAAGTCATCCTCAATCAGAGGCTAATACTCCCATACAGATAAGGCTGGATGGCAGCTTTGTCAGCCACTGTCTGTCTCCATCCATCCTTGCCTGTGGTCTTCAAGAGAGTGTGCTGGGGTCCAGCTGCCAGCACAACAAGTGGTTCCTTTTCATTTTAGATCCAGCAGAGAGGGGGGCTGTGGGGCCTACTGGGGTGCCATATATGCAAGGGCCTGAGTAATATAAACGCCAAAGAGCTTAGGTTTGTTATTTGAAAGAGACTGTGTTTGTGCGGAGGCTCTACATTTTCTCTTTTATTAGAAGAAGCCTAAAAGAGGCAGCCGAGTGCCAGTTATGTCTGTGTGCGTGTGTGTCTGAGAATGGGTAAACGAGGGAGTTGGCTTGTGCCAGCATGGTGCCACAGGGTGACATGTTGTCAGATTTATGAACTGAAAGAAAATCACGTCTTTCAGAAACTCATCGACACTCAATGCTGACACCCGGATTTGCAAAAGCGCCCACAACCTCTAGCTTTGTCACAGTGTAACAACCTGAGACCAGTAACAAAGGGCGTAGTGTTTCGATTTCTTTGTCCTCCTCAATGCAGGTCTACAACCGATCCGAACCCCAAAGAAGGTGTCGAAACCTGATCCATACAACACGCTTCATGTGACCGTCGCCATCACGCACGAAGTCAATTTTTTTCTCATGCAGAGCTTTATAAATATTTTGTTTTCCACGTGGAAGCCTACGTCTATTCCCCTCCCACGCACCAAGCACTACGGTGTTGTTTAAGAAATTAATACCCCGCAGAAATCCAAGATTATCTGAAACACATGTGTGTGGAAAAACAACGGAGCCTTTGGTGGAGTCCTTCCAAAAGGAGTTCCTTCAAAGAAAACCGTCTGGGTGTCGGGTGCTTCTGTGTGTAACATTTAGGTAAAATATATGTAGGCTAATATATAGACTCCATTTTAAGAAATCTACTTCAATGTTGTTTAATAAATCCACAGTATACTATTATACTATAAATGTAGTGCTTTAGTTAAAGTAAATGCATTCTTCATCTTGAGCCAATTTTCAATTTAAACATTACACTTGTTCTTATTTCGAGAATTGTCCAACAATTTGAGATGTAAAAAATAGGATCCTTTGACGCTAATCGCACTAACGGCCACAAGATGGCGCCGAAATGGTTCTTTGTCCTCCCGCCAGGGACCTATGTTTCAGACAGGATGTTTATGTCTTTTTGTTGTAACCACTGAACTCAAATACCCCTTCGTGAGCAAGGGTATCTATTTCAAGTAAGAACTGATTACGTGTAGTAGCTACACCATTCGGCTTAACGTGGCAGCCATTATTTTGGACTGGACCCAAACAATAGCCTGCCTTTACGTGTGTTTAAACGTGTTAGTAAACTGTAGCATGTCAGTGCAAGTAATTACACTGTATTTTGCTATTATGTTACCATAATATGTTGTTATGTTACTATTTTATTTTTGCAGCAACTAAGTTCAGTGTCACGGTTATTGTGCCATGAGACTGACTCAGAGCGTCAGTATGAACTTTTGCCACTGAAGGTGTCAAGGTGACCTGGGGGGTATACTACGAAGCCAGGTTTACTGGCTAAACTGGATAACTTCTGGAGTAACCAGTGATCTAAAAACAACATATCATTACAGAAACAACTGATGCTCAGTGGAGGGCTCTTGTAGACATCAGTGGTAATTCCCAAAGCTACCTGGGTTAGCCAGTAACTTTGCTTAGTAGTACAGGCCCCTGACCGCTGTCTGCTAGAGTGCTTGTTAAGATTATCCTAGAGAATCCATATGTCCAGAGTGAGGGAAAATGTGAACATTTTAATGGAATTATTATACATTAGGCCTGTTAGTGTTACTCACTTGGCATGATTCTTCCCTGACCCTCTGTGTGTGTTTTGTTTTTAAGTTTGTTTTGACAGAGCTCCCATATCACTGGTAGTTGGACCACATACAAATGTCAACAGTGTTCTGTCACTCTCACACTCATGGATTTTGGTAGTTTTTTTTGCAGTTGGTAATTTGCAAATGATTTTCTTCTCCTGACATGTTTCTTCATCTAGACTGGAGTGGATAAGAAACAGCTGGAGAGCAGGTTAAACCCTTAAACAGCTCCATATGTGCTACGCCAGCCAGAGAGTGAGGACAAAGGATTCAGAAGGCATGTGGAACTTTATCAAGTGTGTCAACAAACACAGCAACTGCCCTCATGTCCAAGTTCTTTGTCACACGCACAAAAAAAAACACCACTGCTGTGCTATCTGAGTTCTAGGAGATAGGGTACACAAACACTCATGAGCATACAAACAGCCACATTCAGACACAAACTTGCAAAGACACAGTTACATACACACATGTGCGTACGTGCGCGCACACATGCACTCATACACACACACACACACACACACACACACACACACATACACATACACAGACACACACAAACATCCTGAACCTACCATCCCATGCCGCCTACCTACCAGTCACATATACCCAAACATGGCATAAAAACCTGACCTGCATATATCCATGCACATTCTCTCTGTTGGAGACAAAGAGAGCAACCTGGCAGAAGACTGCATCTCATCTTAATTCAATCAGATAGGGCTGACCACACAGGGGACCGAAGACACAGATGAGTTGCGCTATGCATCGGGTGTCTATTCTACCTGGGAGCCAGACTCCCCACCTGGTCTTACTCACTTCCCTCACTCTTGTCCCTTCCCACCACCATACATTCCCACAATCCTCCCTCGGGCACTTTCTCAGCCTTGTGGCGTGAGCCAGAAGACAAACCACGGCTCTGCCGTCAGCCCAGACTCAATAGCAGTGCTGTAAAATCCCCTCGCTGGCACTGCAAACGCAGCCAGGTGGTGGGGAGAGAAGCCGTTTCCTGGGAAGCTGTTGATCCTGGCGCAGGTCTGCCACATCAGTGCCAGCTCTGGGCCTGCATTGGCTCCTGTAGCAGTTAGTATCAAGGTTAGCGGCAAACAAGTGCATGTGTGACTTTTGCTTTTGTTTTCTCTTCTTGTTATTATTGTAATAAAGTGTAGACATGTGCGATGTAACTGGAGTGGTTAGACGGTGGGGTGGGTCAGGATTTAAGGGGTTTTTGTTTTGTCTTGTTTTGTTTTTGTTTGGTGCACAGGGGTCATATCTGTTGGATAGCAGGACACATAACACATATCTTGCCACAAGGACCTAGTCCAAAGCCCAGTATGAACTCTCTCTCTTTCCTCTCGCTCTTTGTCTCTCTCTCTCTCTCTCTCTCTCTCTCTCTCTCTCTCTCTCCCCCTCTTCATCTCCCTCTCTTTCATTGCATCTCAGTCTTCCTACTAACTGTGGACAAGCTTGGACATGCTGTCTGTGTGCTATTTTTCAAGAATTTCTCTGTGTCTAGAAAGAGTACTCTGACGGCTGGCAGCAAACCTGTGGCTCCTATCCAACGAGTCACACTCGCGTGTGGCCTTTTGCCTGCCGTGTAAACAAAACAGAGACACCACCTTGGAAACTGATAATGCCTTGACAATGAACTTCAGAACCAGTAAAAGCAAGGCGTTGTTGCACCACTATAAAATCAATGTGGATTAGCACATGCCTTTTGCTTGCGATTGTTTGAATGGAACTGCAATTAGATGAAGATCCTGTTGACAATGACTCAACAGTATACAATTCTTTTCTGCTCATTGCAGTCCAGAGAAACCTTTTGTTTCGGTGTTGGTACATACCACACCTTTTAAATTCTGTTTTCTTTCCAAAACTCCGGACAGTGTTTGTTTTTATCACTTCGTTTAATAGACTTGTCATCACTGCAGCAGCCGAGTCCCTGTGTGAACTCACTTTTCTTTTTTTGTTCTTTTGTTTGTTTGTGAAATCATGGAGACATGGAAAAAGTCTGTGAGTGAGTAGACTGTGAGTGTGTGTATGTGAGTGAGTGGACTCATTAGGTCCTTTTTTAGAGCTCACATCTGTTAACATTTCCTGCTGCATTCCCTGGCATACTGAAGACATCAACACTCAGCAATGTTATTGTGTTGTCCAGGATCCGTCTGTGTTTTAGTGCTCCGTTTGCAAGCATGCGCGCTCTCTCTCTCACACACACACACACACAGACATACACACACACATCTTCACCCTGCCACAATGCTCCCCCACTCTCTTCCTCCTTGCGAAGGAGTTCATTTATAAAACGTGTCGCTCAGTTTCGTGGCAAGGGAGAGCAGACAGGGCGCCTAGCTGGATTTTCCAGGACGCGGCTCTGCAACAGCTGTTTTTTTTAGCAGGAGGGAGCCCAGCTTGGCGCACCCCAGCACAGCGCTCCACTGCAAGCCCCGACAAAGCCATAAAAAATCAGAGGTGATGAGGATTACGGAGGGGTTTCCTGGGAGGGCCAGACAGTAGCGCAGTCTGGTCCACATCTGGTGCGGATCTGGGCCGAAGCCAAGCCGGAGTTAGTCCAGACTCTCAGCTCTCATTTTGTCTCTAGGGGCACTTGAAGGGAACAGGGGTAATTGCACAGGATGTTAAGAGATTTTACCCCTGGTTTAAAATTGCCCTGATTTGCAACCTTGCAAGGCTAGGTGTTCTTTATTCTATTTAGCGTTGGGCTAACTCACTGATTGATTTTATTAATATTTATGTATTAATTTTATAATTATTTCTACTGTGCAGAGTATTATTGTATCTTTGGTAGGTTGGTTTATTTACTTAGTGGTTATATTTGCACTGCTACAATGTTGACCTTCCGTGTCCTCTCTCACACAACCTTTTTTTCTTTTTTTACTTTTCTGCTAATCACATAGAGCAAACCTTTTCGCTATGATGCTATAATGAACTACATTCTAGGTGTAGTCTTCCACACTTCACTTGACTCTGTTGACTAAGATGCGTGACTAGTTGACCAGAGCAGGTGTCTGTTTCACTGTGAAACATGACTGATATCTCTTTCTTGTCAGCTGCAGTGGTGTCCTGTTCCTGCCTGGAGTAGGCCCTCAGGGAGGTTGGGGTTAGAGGAGTACCCCTGCCTGCACACAGGCTGTCTCAGGGGCATGAGGCAGGGGCTAGGCAGGGACAGGGCAGGACCGGAGGCCATGGGGAGGGGTGCTGGAGGGTAGTTATGGAGCGGAGGGGGGTGTGGTCAGTCGTTAACTACCTCCGAGCATTTCACATCTCATCTCTGAAAGGATCCACCCCCCCATTCTCCCGCCACTTAAACCACCCCCCTTCCTCTCCCTCTTTCTCTCTCTTTCTTTCACAGACACAGACAAATACAGACACACACACACACACACACACACACACACACACACACACACACACACACACACAGTTTCCTCACACTGGGTATAGAGTGGTGCTTGCCCAGCGGAGCACAGAGTTCTTGGAAGGCAGCCACAGGGGGCAAACACATTCCAGGAACACTCCCAGCATGGCAGTGAGAACTCCAGGACTCCACAGGACTCAGGTCCACTGCAGCTTCCCCATAGCATTCTATATACAGAGAACAACGGCCACATACCTTCCCTAACTATAGGCAGATGGTATATAATATATATGTATGTTATATCATATATACTGTATATTCTATTAATGTGTGTAAACATACAGTATGGAAATTCAGTGATTAACTTGTGTCAGAAGAAGGTGAAAAGGGAAGTGATAAAAATAATGAAAAATTGTTTGAGGTTTCAGAAATTAATTTTAAAAAGTTTCAGGAATTAATTTAAAAAAAAGTTTTAGAAGTGGAAAAATTGAACACAGTTTGTGTGCGGTTTTAAAACCACCTTTAATGTGCATATTGACGCAGAGAGTGAGTTCACACAAACCCCCCAGTGTGGCCTGCATCCTGCAGCTGAGAGGAAGAGGAGCTTCCCTATCCCATGATTCTCTATGAGTGTGCTGGGAGAGCGAGGTATGTGGTGAGCTTGTCTGCAGACAGTAAAACAGTGGCCCCTTTGACCCTGTGGAAGTCTCCGCTATGACAGGCTTGAATTTACAATTTGTCCAGAAGAAGAAGAAATGACTTCTCTCTTTGGTGCTATGTGCCCGTGCAAGAGCTTCACTGTTTCCTCTCAACCCAAGCATCGTTGAGTTGTTGCTCGGTGTGAGTGTGTATGTTTCAGTGAGTTTTTGTGGTCAAGAGGGTCTGTGTGTGATGAGGAGTGTTATGTGCTGTGTGTGTGTGTGTGTGTTTTCTGCTGAAGGGGATGGAGTGTAACTTTTACCTCTCTCTGGCATGAAGACAACACTTAAAATCACTTTTAAAGTCAGTGATGATCTCTCTTTGTTTCTCCCTCAGACTTCCAATGTCAAACCAACAGCCTCCACTTATCCAGATGTGGAGGCCTGCAGATGACAGCATCCTGAGATCCGGAGATTTATTTTTCCACAAACTCTCCCCTCATCTGTGTGTGTGTGTGTGTGCGTGTGTGTGTATGTCTGTGTTTCCCCTAGTGAGATTTAAGCGTTAAGACAGTGAGAAACACAACGGTGAAAAAAGCTATTGAGGCGCCCCTAAAACTTTTCAGTTATCTGAGTGCTGTGGACATGTTAGATGCTCTAATGTCTTTATTGCTGAAGTGCTGCTGTGAAGAACAATGACACTGGGGAGCCTGTCATTCATTTTTTAATGTCTTGGAGATTCACATGACAAACCAACACAAAAAAACAAACAAAAAACCCCCCCAAAGACTCACTGCAAAGGAATGAAAAGCTGTTTGTATGTTAGAAAATGTCCAAAACTGTATCAAAGTTGTGTGATATGTGCAAATGCAAATTCAACAACCTGGTAAATCAATACCTATCACATATGTTTCATAGCCATGGGAGCTATAGTATGGCAAAATTGTCAAGATCACGGTGTATTATAGACTATAGTCTTGATTGACTATGTGTAGGTGGTGCACTGTACCCCAAACAATATAATTATCCAGTTCAGACCATGATGTGTAAGCATAATAATGTTTGGGATCAGGAATTATGGGCCACTTATGATCAATATGTTCCCAGTCTTTCCCTGAGAATAAAACAAAGCATGGCTGCCTTCTCTATGGGCCTCTTTTTTTAAAGCACATTATGTTCTGAATTACTCCAATACAGGGATGGAGTGACTAAAATGGAGGCCAGAATATTAGGCTTGCTTTGCCAAACCCACAGCCAGTTGTTTTTTGTGTTCTGCAGTTGGATTCTGCAATTGGGAAAGAAGAGCTAATGAGGTTCAATCCAAAATTATTTTTGAAGAAATTAAATCAGTTCAAGCTTTAATTTATGAACGCTGAGATCAAGGAAGTACAAAGATACTGCTGCAAAGCAAAGACTAAGTAAATCAAACATTCCAAATCCTGTTGGGAGATGTTGACGTCCTCAACGGCAATCACACTGACATAATTGCATTTCAGTGTGTTGTTCTTTATTGTAGAGTTTCAACAATTCCAATTTCTCACAGTCTGGTTATCTTAAAGGAATATACCACTGTTTTGGCTAATTTACTCATTTTCCACCTCCCCTAGAGTTAAACTATTGAGTATTATCTTTCTTCAGTTCATTCAATCGTTGTCTCAGTCTGATGGTAGTGTTTTTAGCTTCAGGTTAGCATATATCATTGAATCCTTTCGTTGCCACTAGCACACATTACACATTACACTCACACTCACACATACACACTCACACATTAGCATCTTGCTTAAAAGTTTTCATAGAATTCCGTGATTTTCCTATGTAAAACTTGACTCTACTGTAGTTACAAGGTGTACTAAGACTGATGGAAAATAAAATGTAACAGTTCTCTAAACCCATATGCCATGGAACTATATTCTTGTTCCGGCGTAATAATTAAGGAACAGTAGTACAATTGTTTAACATTGAGGGAGGCGGAAAATTTGTAAATTGGCCAAAACAATGGCATATCCCTTTAAAAGCATTACAAGAGTGACAAGGTCTTTTCTGTTCGTTATAAGTTCCTTTGGGAGGAGAACTGGGATACAGACTGCCATCCGAGGCCTACTCGGATATCGTGTTTGCTACAGACTATGTATGGTGATGAGTTAGAATTGTAACTAGAATCTTTGAGTATGGATACATTCCCCCCTCCCCACTCACGCACATACATACACCATTGTTTGCTTCATATCTTTAAGTATTTATGACAGTGCGGTTCTTCTAAAGCACTGTATTAAACATGAGACCATGAATCATATGTACTATTGTTTACATTTTGGCACACTCTGTCAGCGCTGGTGTATTTGTTAGTAAATCAGAATTGGGGATAAATCACACATTAATAAACACCACAGTCAGGGGAGAAACAAAGACTGGAATGCTTGCAAGGATCTCTGGATTGCTCAGCACAGCATGGTTGAGAGGGAGGAGATAACCAGGGTGTTTGGGTGGAGTTTTAAGAAGAGGACAATTGCTGTTTATCACTTCTTGTGCAGCAGTGACTCACTGGGCTTCAGGCCACAGTTTAGATGTACTGATAAGAGAAGAGGGAAGAAAACAGAATGTACATAAAGACGCAAACACACAATGTCAAGAGGACAGACAGGAACTCTTTTCCAGAACACACTGGCTTCCCTCCTGTGCGTATGTTATGTGAGAACCCTCACCGAGACGATTGATCTCAAGCTGCCAATACAGCAGTTCTCTCCACACAACACAGCCTTTTAGCTTGAAGGTATTTCCCTTTCTTCAGCATTGAAAGGTATCGTGTTACAAAACAGGCCTAATGCATCCTGTCTGTCCGGCACTGTACTATTCTCAGTCAGAATGAGGTCCAGTTAGGTAAAAATAACAATCGCCATTCCTCACATGACCTTAAAACACCCATTAGTTTGGAGAATGACCACTATCTAACCAAGCCAAAATTGATCATCATTCAGGCACGTGCATATTAAATCATTCGAGCCATGGACAGTTGGTGGGCGTGGGGGGAATCTCAAATGAGCTGACACCAGCTGTAACCCAGTGCTGAGCTGGCCTCCACCGGACCCATCTCTGTCTCTAACTCCAACAGACTAACAGTATTTCTTGTCTGGCATTGATCGGCCGTGATACTTCAAAGTGGCCATGCAAGCGGCATTCAAAGAGAGTCTATTAGCATGTGTCTAATCCTGCTGATGATAGCTGTCCTAGTCTTATTTACGGGGTCTTATCAGTGGCTGTATTAATTAGGAGTGAGCAGGGAGATCGGCGGCACAGATGGCGGCTGAGGAGATGAGGTAATTGGCTATGCTTCAGAGAGGAGGACAATCCATACCTGCTCGCGTGGACTCAGGTCAAAGACACAACAAATTTACTGGCCCAGGAGCCCTAGAGCCATTTACATTTACAGTTTTTTCCCCTTATGCCTGCTTTACAACAATGCAGAAAGCCTTTCCTTCATTTGCAAGAATCACAGAGAAACAGAAAAAAACTCTAGAGGTCAAACAAAAGTCAAACAATTTAACCTAAAAAATACAGCATGACAACAGCGATCATTAGAGAGCAATTCATTGTAACTAAATTTATAAATAAATATATTTTAATTTCTTTCTTTTTATCTTGGTAATGGGGCTCCAATATGTCATCAAATAGTTATAACACAATAAAATCTTCCCCCTTCTGCAAGAAAATAAATAGCAAAAGCACGAGAAGATAAACATTACAGAAATGCGCAAGCTGATTTCCTTTTTCAAAGTAATCCTTATGGCATACTTTATCAAAAGGCAGACAGCCTTCAGGCTTCAATAAAACACTTAGTGAGAAAGACACCCAAGAAGTGAGGGGCTCTTTCTTCAAACGCTCTCTGAGCTTAAAGGGATATGCCACCATTTGGGGAAATACACTCATTTTCCACCTCAACTTGAGTTAATCAGTTGAGTTTTACCTTTCTCCAGTTCATCTAGCCATTAAAATCTGAGTCTGACGGTGGCACTTTTGGCTCCAGCCCAGCACTGATCATTGAATCAGGTTAGACCAAAGCATCTCACCTATCTGCATCTTGCTCAAAAGTGACTAAGAATTCTGATATTTTTCCTAATTAAAACTTGACTCTTCTGTAGCTGCAAAGTGTACTAAGACCAACAGAAAATGAATCATGGCGCTTTTCTAGGGTGATATGACATAGAACTATATTCTCATTCTGGCGTAGTAATGCTACCACATCTGAAAATAGTCCCTTCATGTGTCAAGTCAAGTAGTGCAAGCTACTGATCTCATGGTAGGTTGTGAAGTTCCTTGATTATTGACTATTCTGTTGATTTTGAGCAAGATGCTAATAGGCGAGATGGTAATGGTTTAATCTGATTCAATGATGTATGCTAGGTTGGAGCTAAAAGTGCTACCTTCAGAGAAAGGTAAAACTCAATAGTTGGAGGTGGAAAATGAGCGTATTTCCCCAAATGGTGGCATATCCCTTTAAAAGAGCAACACAACTGCAGACAAGTAGTGAAATAATTATCATCTGGAAACAATCTATCAAATTATTTGCCAATTTCTCACTGTGGCAGGAGTGCATCTCTCCAAACCACAAGGCACGTTAAGTTTGTGAATTGCCGAAATTGCAACAGGAACAATATCATTGAAATAATGTGCAAAATGATTTCAATTAGTGTTCCACGGACCGAAATATTCCCTTGTTAAATCTGTTGATGACTGTTTAACTGACTGAAAAGAAACAGCTGGAAATGTTCTGGTTCTACGGGATGGAGGAAGAAGAGAGGATCTTGAGGCGAGCCTAAGATGACCAAATGACCGGAGGAGAGTCTCTGTGTTTGTGATTACCATGGCTACCCACATTGTAAACTTCCATCATACATTTTTAGATGGTCTATTTTCATTCCAGCCTAGGTTAAGGGTGTGTGTGTGTGTGTGTGTGTGTGTGTGTGTGTGTGTGTGTTTTAGGGGGTCAGAGTCATGGGGTTATGATCCTGGCTAGTTTGGTGCTGATGAGGCATTTTTTATTATGTGATGAAATACAGTCTACTCATTGATTGCAAACACACACAGACACACACACACATACACACACTCACATGTATGAACACACACACACACACACACTGTGCAACAGCAAGTAAAGGTGACACTCCTGTGGTTTGGCTCTCTCGCGTGTCACCTTTTAATGACTCATGTCCGCCCTATGGAGTTGTCAATCCTGTTCTGCTGTCTGGCCGTTGTCTGGCTGTCGTTGTACGCAGGGGCTGATGTCTACACGCTAGTAATTGTTGATGGGTGTGTTTGAGGCTGCACTGTAATTTGCATGGTGCCTATCGTCTGGGCGAGGCTTTGCAGAAGTGCAGAACGGGAGATGTGGGTTCCTCGGGTCGGGTAATTGTGGGTCTTGCAGAGCACAGAACCTGACTGTGATGCAATGCGTTCAGGACTGGGGCCGACTGACTCTGGGTCAGCATAGAGCAGCCCCTGCCCCCTTCTTTTCCCCATCCTCTTCAATCTTCTCCATGAATGAACCTGTTCCCAGTGTGAGTTAGCAGCAGTGCCTTAAAGGTGCAGGACACAAATATAATATTTTTTTTTTTGCAGATTCAGGGAATTGCTCCTCAATGTCCTTAAGATTAAAGAAAAAGTGTAAGAGTGTAAAAGTGTAAGTGATAAAAGTGTGTATACAGTACTGATTCTGTAAATGGGACATCAATCATCCACTCATTCTTTACATAGTACACTATAAGATGACTAACCACCACAGTTATTCTCTGAATAGTGAACTACTCACACAGTTGATATAAGCCAGTAATGACTTACAGCTCTTATTGTAGTGACTCAATCTAACCAACATTTATGGAACATGGAAGGGAGAGAGAGTTGCAATGTGATTAGCACTTGAGCTAAAACAAACAAACAAACAAGATTTTGCCAAAGCCGTGAACTTTAACTTTAGACACCTGTGGCATGGCTTTGACTTAAGACAAAAGCACTTTAAGTGTGAGAATTGGGAACAGGGAAGTTTGTATGAAACACATGTGATGGTGGAATCGTTATGATGCAACTGGATAGCACAGGGGCTTTTCGCCTGTCTCTGCCTATTGCCCCATACTGCTGAGCCAGGCTGTGTGTGTGTGTGTGTGTGTGTGTGTGTGTGTGTGTGTTTCACCAGTGTTCATATCATCTAAGGTCACACACACAGTTCATATAGGATGTGGTAACATAGGCTCAGCAGTGCAAAGTTTTGAGCATGCACACATTTTCACAGAGAAGTAAGCTCACTCCCACACCTACATCTGACATGAGTCTGAGTAACAGTCTCTTTAACACTCAAGTTGAATACAGTTCAGCAATGTCCATCTGCAAAGGTAAACAAACATCCAGGCTATATTATGCCTTGCCCTATACATCAAATCAAAACCCTGGTGCATTGCCATTGAGTAGGAAAGGAATATGCATTCTGTCTCTTTTTCTCTCTCCTCCTCCTTCTTCCTTTTCTTCTTCTCCTCCCCCTCTCTGTCTTTCTCTTTCCCTGGGGTTGGGCCAACCTCCATCTACAACCCCAGTTACAGAACTAAAGGAAGGGGGAAGGGACACTGGCAACATACATTATTGTGTATTGTGCAGTTTGGAGAGGCTCAATAGATAAATAAACTCAGGGGCATTCTAGGGTCTTAGGGTAGCTTGCATAATCGTCTGCGTCAAACACACAATGAAGTTTGCGACGGGGACTTCTTTAGAATAAATACGTAGCCCACTTTCCTCGTAGATGAAGCCCATGCGTATGTTCATAAAGTTATGAATAGATTACGGTTAGAAAACAACAGCGATGCAGAATTTCGAAAAAGTAGTTACGCTAATTTAGAATAAGTAAAACCAACTGATTTTGCGAACCGAAAAACAGTATCACTTTGCAGCTGTTCCCTAACGAGTGGAGTGAACAGGGATCCCTTGTGCTTTGCACGTACGAGCTAGACAGACAACGGCTGACTGATGACTATCTATGCTTTATAACTATGTTTGCTCTGAGGGAGAATGCGTTGCAACCTCCCATGTTGGTACCATCGCGTGTCTAGCAGAGCAGTCTAGCACAATTTGGTGACGCAAGGGGAGCTATTAATATCACAGGAACGGGATGTACTCCCTTCTGCACCGGAGTCATGTGAGGTCAAACAATACGCCACATTTCTCAACAGCGTCAAAATGTTTTTGTGGCCAGTTTAACCAGAACAGCTGATGTTGGTCGACAATCGCAGTCGGTCCCCGACTTGAAGTTCGCTGAATGCACGCTCGAGGCACGCGCACATGGTTTTCTCCATGAGCCACGACTCTCAGTCTGCGCGCTCATTGAGCCGAGTGCGGAGCGGGGATGCGCGCGGTGCAGTCGGCGAGCCTCGCCCACTTGTGAACCCGTTGACTCTCACTGCACTCTGCGATCAAAACAACCACACAGAATGTGCACGCTAAGAGGGGGGAGTGGCTCCATCATTTGTTCCCCTTTGCACAAGAATTGTCTGACCCTACTCATTTTCCAAAAATATTATTGAGCATTGTTGTATCGCTAACTGACAGCCATGCGATGTGTTTTCAAATTCCATCTGATTTGTTCTGTCCGTCATAGAAAGCGCAGAGCGATTTTACTGCAGAGATGCAGTATTTCTGCAAATGGGGGTCAAGCCCCTGAACTTTGTTATGTGATTAGGGCTTGTGTAAGGGGTTGTACGACAGCATAAGTGCACACTCCTCAGTAATAACTTAAACACACCCCCAGCGCCTAACGCATATCTCAGACTCCGCCAGTTGTTGAATTAGGTCAGTTATAATGTGTCTGAATATTTTCCCAACATCAAGGACAAGCTGCTCTAATCCCTCCCCCATTATCACTGTGTTACTGCACTATGCCAAATTATGAAACTGCCAAAAGAACTGGAATGCAACTACCCAATGAAAATGGAACCAGCAAATAACTC
Source organism: Tenualosa ilisha (assembly GCA_015244755.2). Lineage (NCBI taxonomy): Eukaryota > Metazoa > Chordata > Actinopteri > Clupeiformes > Clupeidae > Tenualosa > Tenualosa ilisha. Next base: position 6,286,593 of record PYXC01002821.1, read on the forward strand.
AATAAAACTTAAACTTTGTCACTGACCAGAAATATTCCTCTCTGACTCATGAACTTGGATGCAGAGTGAGCAAATGGTTACCGTAGTGAGTGAGGAAATGAGTGCATGATATGCACGGAGAAACTGCATGATATTTTAAGTCATGATTAGTTTAGGGTACTAATCACCACCAAATGAAGGTGTCAAACTGAGGAGGATGAAAAGATGAAAATGTGAAAGGAAACCAGGAGTGCCTCAAGGACAGCCACACTCTCTTAAACACAGACACACACACATATTTGAATACTTTATTTGAACCCACTAATCATACATCTTTACAGACAGGATTAAGATATTTTGAGAGGTGAAATACAGTTTTGACACTCATGGGTACAAAAAACATCGCCTGCATCACACAGCAAGGCTGTCTATTACTGCTGATACAGAGCAGAACTTTGCTAGTTGTTTAGATTTCGCTTTAGTTAGCCCTGCCAGTCTTAACCTAGTAGCTGATTTGTGGATATGTTCTAGTCCCATGTCCCATGTCCAAATATCAAAACTACCAATTTACATGCAAATGCTAAGTCACTGATCTTTGCAAGAATGGGCTGATACATGGTCATCTTATCATAAAAGATCATGTCCATTTACAAATCAAAGACACACCCTACCTGCAGGACGAGCACCTGCCTTCTGTCTCCAAAAACACATCAGGGGTGTTAGGGATGTTACAAAACGCATCATTAGGACTGAACCAATCTGGCACTATGCGTGAGAGTTTGTACATAGAGACATTGGGAAAAGTTGCACACACACACACACACACACACACACACACACACACACACACACACACACTCACTATGGTTGCATGCACACATCCATCCAAGAAGACTGCAGCTGTTAAAATGTTCGTGGGAACAGAGACCTCTTGTAAGGGACCTCTCTCTGCAGGAGTCTGTACATGTGGACCTTCCTCACGCACAGCTCCATATCACACTAGGTCATGTCCATCGATCCCCTCCCACCTCCCACCCCCAGCTCTTGTCAGATGTGTGCCATGGCTTAATGGTGCACGCTGTCGACTCCACCGAATGAGGAGTACACTAAAAGCAAATCAGATGTCTGAGCAGCCCATGAAATCTCAAGCGCTCACAGATGGTATTTATGGCTGTCCAGCTGCTCCTCCAACTCTGCATTTTGTAAGTGGTATAAAGGGTTGTTTTTTTTCTTTCAAGTGTTTGTGTGCATTTGTTTGGTTTGTTTGGTTCCTTGTTGTGGTTTTTGCTATTAGCATGAATGCAAATAAATGATCACACACTGACCACAATGACCACATATCTGCTCATACAAATACATTTCACTTTAAACTTTGGCAATGTGTGTGTATTATGTTATGTGTGTATGTATGCTGTGTTTCTGTACACCAAGATTTTTTCAAGTGAAACAAGTGAGCAAACTAATATTAATCCATATTTCTTCATTGAATTTACTTTCAATTTGGTAATCACTGATCATTAATCCAGGAGTGCTAAATCCTTGCTGAGCAGGCTGGCCCAGCAGCAGATCTCTAAAATGATGTCCTGTGTAGCAAAAAACACCTTTCAAATTCACATTTACCTGTGATTTTATTAGTCAACACAGATGTTTTAGCTAAGTTTAGTGAGTGTCCATTACATATAAGTCTTCTGGATTTGTTCTAATTGACCCATGTTCTCTCATGCTCTGTGGAGCCTTGGGTATTTATGGGCTGTCACTTTATCACGCACTTGTATGTATGGTTGTATGTATGGTTGCTTTGCTTGTCCACACTCAAGATTGGAGGTTCCTCAGATAAAAATAATAGAAATCCACCACAGGGGCCTTCTGAAGTTGTTACCTCCATGTTCACATTACATCGGGCTGCATCATGTCATGGATGTCATGTGTCGGGTATGAAGTGTGTTAGTGGTTATTACACTGAAGAAGGGAATTATGGGTAATGTCATTGAGCGTGCATCCTGTTGCCCCAGGAGAGGTGAGAGAGAGTGTTGTGTGGTCCTGCATTACTCCACTGTCCTTTGAAGGACACTCTGAATGAAGGAATGCATCAAGGCAATCCAGTAAGGGACAGGGGCGGGCTGTAATGCAAGGCCTGAGGAAATAGAATGGTGTGGGGATTCTCATGCCGTAGTACACACACTTATATACACATGTATGCATGTACACACACACACACACACACACACATACACACACACACGTGCATACATGTATGCACAAGAACGTGCATCAGGTTTTACATACATGGATACAAACACACACACACACACAAACATACAGGCACACAATTTATTCACCTAACCTTGAACAGACACACATACACACACAAACAGATGGGACATTCCATAGAGAGCAAAAGATGAAGGCCACCTCTTTGGTCACCGCAAGGCACATCCCATGCTAGCCCCAATGCTGATCAATGCACTGTGAATAAAGCCACTGGTCATGCACTAAAGAGGGGAGAGAGGGGTGGGGTTAACTGGGCATGCTCCATTTTGTTCTCCTTGAGCCCACACAATGTGGCAAGATGCATTAAATCAGGATAAAGGAGAGGAACAAATGTGGCAACAATGGCTTGCACCAACACTGCTTACATAAAAAAGACTGTGAAAAGAGGAGGAGGAGGAGGAGGAGAAAGAGGGAGAAAAGAAGAGGCTTAACGGACAGTGTGCATATCATTCACAGCGTATAGCTGTGATTGGCAGATATAGATATGCATCTACAGTATGTGGTATCTTGATAAACCTCCGCAAACATGCTTTCGAATCAATCATTGACTAAAGACATGAGGGTGCTGTAAAAGATCTGACCAGAACTAATGACATCGCTCTGCTTTATCACTTCTGTGTCAACGTTTCCGTTAGGGTTTTGAAATGAGTGTAAAAGAGTAACTTCTCATTTCCAGAGTGGCTCTATTACACAGATCTAGTCATTCACAGAGGCGAGGGGTTAGTGATAAATGGAGAAAGATAAGTCCCTATGGGCACGTGAAGCTCTGCTCTGCTCCTCTCTGCTCTCCCAGCTGGGTCTAGGCCAGGGGCCCTTATCCTGGCCAGTGTCAGAGCAACATGCAGTTTGGACTTGTTTGTTCCTCCCCTGTTGTGCCCTCGGACTGGAGCTTTGGTTGGTTCGCCTGTGTGCAGGCCGTCACCTTGAACGCAGTGTGTTCTTGGGCGAATTCTAGAGTTTGAACTCTGATAAGAGGAGGAAAGGCATTTATTTTTTTATAAACCAGGGGTAGGATGTGTGTTTGTGTGTGTGTGTGTGTGTGTGTATGAGCTGCCTTTCTGGTTGTGTATTCCAATGTCTCTGTTTCATGATGAGTCTCTCTCTGTCTCTCTCTCTCTCTGGCACTTTTTCAGGTGTGGATGGCAGTGGCTGGAAACAAACTGAGTTCCAGTGGCTTGTCTGCACTGGTGAGGTGAGCTAAGCTGACAAACAAAACAGTGTTGTTTCACCACCTGCTTATTCATCCTCCTATGACTAATCACTACCTTGAATTACCTGGTAAAATTCCACAAGGGATCTGTCATCTTACATTTCAATATGATCTTAGACCACAGCACCACAGACTCGTTGTATTTGTTTGCATTTCTTGAGGAATACATTTTTCCCTTTTGTCTGAGAGTTAAAGGTTGGACTTTTGAGTAAATCCATATAACCGCACAGAGGAGCCATAGTAATGTCTGTCTTTAATGATGCTGAAACCATTCACAATTCAGTTTCATTCACACATTCACATTCAATATTTTTATATAATGCCGCCTCAGTGGTAACTAACTTAAACAACAGACAGAACTATTCAAGTTCCTACCCTAGACATCCTGAAATGAGCTTAAGGATCAGACAAAATTATGATGAGAACCCTGCATGAAAAATGAACATTGCAGGAAAGACACTGCATGAAATATCAACTTGTGGAATAAATTACCCGTAATGATGACTAATCAAAGTGAGTCAAAAAAGCCTGGTGATGTTGACCTATCTGAAATGGGTGTTTTGTGTGTGTGTGTGGGGTGTGTGTGTGTGTGTATGTGTGTGTGAGTGAGAGAGAGATAGAGAGAGAGAGAGGTGAGAGACAAGCAAGAGAGAGAAAGACAGTGAGGGATAGTGTGTGTGTCTGTGTTTGTGTTTGTGTGTGTTTGTGTGTGTGTATGTTTGTGCAGTCCAATACCTATTGCTGTTCAGATTGAATACTGAATCTGCCCCCTCCACATGCACACGTGGTTGAGCTTTGTAGCTCAACGCTGTTAAAGGGCAGGAAGAGTACTCTACACCCTTGATGGGAAACGAGGCGTTTCCCAACACCACACTGACGAGAACAAAGCTTAACCACACGCAGTAAACAAGCCGAGAGTGACGGAGGAGGAGAGTGGAACATTTTTTGCACTCTGGTCTGACTCTGGTCTGAGGTGACATAGATGGGCGAATAAGACTTGGAGGAAGGACTTGGTAAACCCCTATCTCAATTTCTCTCTCTCTCTGTCTTTATCTGTGAGACACATACACCCACACACAAATGCACCTGCCTCTAACACAAACAGGCTTACACAGATGCAGCCAGAAAATGACATAAAACTTTTAGCCATAACTACAACAAAGATGTGCAATTGACTGACATAAATATATCAATTTAAACTAGAGCCCTTAAATGCTACTCTCTCCCCTGAACAGTGAAAGCAAATTGGGTCAGTTCGTGGCTAGACCCCATAAAACCCACACACCCAACATGCATCACTGACACGTCAAGAAACAGAAATTTGTTTTATGACTGCACCAAACAAACATATAATTTAAATATTCATCTACTTTCACATATGTCCAGTTCATTAAAACAGTCTTTTACTTCAGAGCAGATACACACCTCACAGCAGAATAGTGGTGATGCCCCTTAGAATTTTTGGCGTCCTTGGCAAGTTGCCTAGATCGCCTATGTCAGGAAGTGAGCCCTGGGTGAGAGAGTGGGTGGAGGTGGTGCTGGTAGTGGTGGTGTTGGTAACATAAGGGAACGCGTTGTCCTCTCACGATGAATCAAATGAACCTGACTCACATGCCCAACCCACATGAGCTATGGTAGTAAAACATGAATGTGCTCGGAGGCTTTTCGTCCTCTCTGGGATACAGAGTAAACCGACACCTTGCGTGAGTGCATAATAGCACCAGGCTCTCTAGATATGAGACTGGGAAGAGGGGTATGACAAAGGATTCCATGTTTAGACCCCTTCTAATACAATCAGGAAGCTTCTAGAAAGCAGAATGTCCATGTTTCGAGTTCTGTCCAGCAGGCCTATTCATGCTTGCTGCTCTGCACGCCATCATGCCTGCCAAACAGGCCTCACATTTGGGTATCACAAATCCCCATGCCCACCCACCCTGAGCCAAGGATCCAGATCTGTGTGTTCTAGGACATCGCAACCTTGACTGGGATGGCTCCACCAGCTGGTATACTGTACAGAACCAGCCTGCAATGTTCTTGCATGACTCGCCTTGAGAGGGAACGTGAAACTCACTGTGCATCACACAGTACACACTTGTGGCAGTTGCTTTGGTAGCAGGCTATGATTCAATGGCAAGTTGAAAGCTTTGAGTCATTTTTGGATAGGGAAGCCTAATCTGAGCTGATAAGAGGCCTATTTTGAAATAAAGGGGAGAGAGAGAGATAGAGAAATAGAAAGAGACGTTTGACGAGTATAGCAGCTTTATTCAATCATTATACACGAGCCATACCCCAACTGCCAAGAAAGAAAGAAAATAAAGTGAGTTAGAGGGAGAGAAGTGAGAGTGTTCTCTCAGGATTCCCTCTGGACACACCTCCTTTATTGGGTGGCCGTGCTTCAGCACACAATGAAAGCAAAAAGTGCTTCTAAGGTCAGCGAGTGGGTGCAGCAGCAGCAACAACGATGTCGGCAGCAGTACGGTCAACATGTGGGCACACGTGAGTGTGTGTCTGTGTGTGTGTGAGAGAGTTATTCAAATTCACCCTGTTTTAGAATTCTAAGTGCAAAACCACCGAGGCATCACTTCATTGCCACACAACACCACCAGCGTGTCAGTCAGTATCAAAGCATGCAGACGTGTTTTCACACAACATGCCCTTTTTCTTAGTCTTGGTGTGCAATCTCTACTGCATATGGTATGTGAGATACCTTGTGTCATAGGGACTTAAATACTCATGTGTCTGTGTGTGTTTTCTCACACAAGAGGACACTTTCAAAATGGCCTCCTGCTCTCATGAATAATGTCCAAGTTAATCCCTTTCATTCTCAATCTCTCCTCAGCTGAACAGCCTCCCAACACGTGATGATAACCATGGGAGAGTCGGTCGGCCATCTTGTGAAAGAGGAACTGCCCTGCTTGTTGTCGGGCTGTCATGGACCATGCCTCCTGAGCAGCACATGAAACGCAAGAACACCCAGTCCTTGTGGTGAAAGAATATGTAAAGTAATCCAGCCAGATGGTCCTCTGAATGTGCCTCAGCCTTGTTCTCTGTGAACACCAAGAACTTTCCAGAAATGGCCCTTTGTGAGCAGCACTGAAAGAGTGAGCAGGCAACACACGTTTCTCACAGACGGGCCGGCTTAGGTAGCTGCAACAACAGCAGTAGCAGTAGCAGCATAAGTGTCTTTAGGCTCAATGGGCTCTCTTCCTTAACCTTTCAATTCAGCAATTCTCCATTCAGTTCTGCCAGTTGCTTAACAAACTGACAACCTGGTCGTTAATGTTTGTGTGTGCATGTGGGTGTGTGTGTGTGTGTGGGGGGGGGGGGGGGGGGGGAGTGGTGGTGGTTTTCCACCACCTGACAAAAATAAAGAGGAAATGCCCTTATAATTTTTTTTAACTTTTCACCTTGTTTTGTTGTTTGTGTGTACTCACCTGCTGATCCATACCAGTAATGGTAAAAATGCCTTGTTAGAGAAATTGATGAAGATCCCACAGATTGGCAGTGAAGGACAGTGCCTGACAGTGCCATGAATCTGTTGGCACTGTTATGACAACTGCCTCTTTGTCATCCTACTGCGTTCGCCACTAGTGTTGACTTTTTTTCTCGCACAACTGTCACTCGTCCCTGCTGGGGGAGAGAAAAAGACGCAGGTTGCACAATATGTACATCAGTTTTGGCAGCAGGCCAGCTGGCCTCAGCTCCCTTACCCACTTGGGAGAGGGATTTTAAGGTGCAAATATAGTGCAACTCAGGACAGACAAACTGAATCACATTGTTTAAGAAAAAAATCATGTTTCCATTAGGGGAAAATGTCATGTCTACTGACTTTTCCGTCTTATGCCATGACATGACATGGGCACTGCATATAGTAAAATGATTTTGGCCTGTGGTTTAGTTTGAAGAAAATTGTCTCTCAGGTTGTTACATCTTTATTGAAAAACATCACTAGAACCACTTCAATTTGAATTCAATTGTGAGCCAAATATGTCACATATTTTTTTTCTTATTGTCATGTTGTTTACTCATTTAAGTATCCACGGGGATGCTATCTCTTTGTCTGCAGTTTGTGTGTATAGCTCTGCAGAAAGTTTGGAGAGGGTATATGAGGTAGTGCACTTTGGAACACGGCTTGAGCCAATGAGCGGGAGCGTGCTCTGACGCCGCTGCTGCACGCTACCGGCTGCCCCGCCCCCAGCATGGATACAGCCAGCAGGAGCGCGGCGCATAGGCATACTGTCACTGTGCCGCTCAGCACTCTGCTGCCATCATGGGAGTTTTCACATCCAGCCAAGATAACTTTCCAGACTTGCAATTACCGGCAAAATCGTTCTAGTGCAAAGAGTTCGTCCTATTCGGTGCTGTTACGGTTTCGTGTTAGACGATTTACAATCAAGATGTTATGGTTGCTGAGACGCCGGTAATAGTTCGCTAACAGCAGCTACCTCCCCATCAGCACCACACAAAGGGAGCCGTGGAGTTGAGTCTTTTAACGAGCTGTTGTTTTTTGTGAATGTCATAAAATTATCTGGGCTATTTTCCTTTTCGAAATGGATCACTTTGCAGCAGAGTGCCTTGTGTCAATGTCCAGCCGTGCAATTGTCCATGGTCCTAAAGGGAATAGAGAGATCAAACCAGAAACTGTGGTCTCTCCCAGGAACGGAGAAGAGACCAGGGAGCCTCTGGTGAAAGACAACTCTTCTCTTTTTGTGGTGGCCAGAATTCTAGCGGATTTCAATCAACAAACCCCAGTCAATTTTGCCGAACAGGCTAAAATAAGAGAGGATAGCTTGGCACCAGCCCTGGTCGGCGAGGATGGAAACTCTGCCACACCTACTAGCAACCCCGTCGACTCACGAAAGGCCAAACGACTGAGGGCTCGAGCAGAGCAAGGATACATCCTGAAAAAGCACAAATGCCACTATTCAGGTTGTGAAAAAGTTTATGGCAAATCGTCCCATCTCAAAGCCCACCTAAGGACGCATACAGGTCAGTTTCATTTGAAGCGAGTGTTTCCTGAGGTAACACATAAATGTAGCCTACTGTAACGTTTTGGAATAAACTAGCGGAGAGTGAAGGCCATGGAATTTATTTTTGTAGCACTGCGTTTACTCGGATGCACTTTGACTGCAGTTGAACCTCATCAGTACCTTCGAGGCATACGATGGTGTTTTCATATTGGTTTCCGTGTCCTCCCGTAGTCTAAAAGACACGAGTGTTCATCGTGGGAGTGCTGCTGTATTTTCTGTAGCAAGCCTGTCTCCACTGACTAATTTTGTAAACAAATTGGCCAGTTTTACTTGTTTGATTGTGACAAAATGAAAGGTAGTGCTATTCTACTCAAAGGTTCACTGGCACGCCCACTGGAGAGAGAAAGCGATTGAGCGAGAGATAGAAAGAGAGAGAGGGAGAGAAGGAGGGAGCCATGGTCAATGGCAACAATTATTCCCTTGCTTCTTCTTCCCTTTCCTATCAGTTCTATCGTGAGCGTGAGATCCCAAGGCCCAATAATGGAAAGAGATAAAGCAGAAAAAGGTTCAGTCTACCATCCGCTTGCCACGCAGAGCCTACGCCTCGTGCTTCAAAACTACGCGTCTGCTATTTTCACCTTTAGGGCAGATAGCCTAGTCACCAGCCTGATGTAACCGGCCATAAAATGCTTTAAAGAGCCAATAACAAGCAGATAGCCACGTTGGTACGAAAAGTTGTCGAAACTGGCGAAGTCAGCCCGGAGTCACGTTGCAGGAAGGAAAAAACGGCATGCGCTTCGGATACAAGCCTTCAATCCAAGGATAATTTACACAAATTACGCATTATTTGACCTTCTCGAGATGCAGAGGCGCTCCTCAAGTTGAATAGAGGGAGAAAAAACGACGGAAAGTGCAAAAAAGTGGGGGTTGGTGAGAGTTGTGCAGTTGTCCGTCTGACTGTTAAGCTCTTTGTTGTGATGTGCCACACCCCCGGCAGACAGACTGCCAACCCAGCTGATCTGGCCAGCAACAGACTCAGCTAGCTGAGCACCGAGGAGAAGCAGCCCTGCCGGGGACTGTGACTGTACAATCCTCGCGCTACACAACGCCCCCCTAGACATCCAGAGAACACAGTTAAAGCAGACCCAACGTAGACCACCTTAACAATAGCAGACACATAAAACAAAACAATGCCCCTCGGGTTACACTGTTTCACAAGCCCAAATGATTTTTATGCCATAATACATGTCATGATAGAGTAAAATGATACAGGTTAGCCACAACATCTGGATAACTGAAACCAGTACACTTGTAGGCTAATTTAAGCCGAATTGTTTTTTTTCTACAGACATCGCAAGCATCTTAAGCAATGCTGTAGATCGTAGTAATAATTCACACACACAGTGATTATAAAGTGTTAATTACAGGTGCTCAGTCCCGAAGGTAGTGTTTTGACTGCTACTAGGTAAATGACCCTTGTGGAAACCAAGATAAAGTCAGAGTAGTTAACCGTGCAATTTTGTTGTCCATTAACAAACATACAGTGTGGACAGTGTGCATACTATGTGCATTGCTGCGAAGGAGGAAATACCAGACAAAAAAAAAAACCTTAGCACAATTTACCCCGTTCTACATTTTACAGTGTATACACAGGAAAAATGAATCGAAATGATCGTAAATTCTACATATTAGATGGTAAAATTCAATTCTTTTATTATATGTAATTACCAGTGTTTTGTAAAAATGTAATTAGTTACAATTACAAATTACCCTATCTAAAATGTAATAGTAGTGTAACTATTTTGATTACTTTAACAAAGTAATGTAGCTAATTAGATCTGATTACTTTTGGATGAATTTTGAGTGAATGTTCTCAGCCATGACACAGAAATCTGATCCTTTTTTTTCCTGAATCAAAGCACAAATCTTTGCATAACTATGCCTGCTAAATCAAACATTTGACATTCAGCAGCACTTCATCACTGAATAAGCAGCTGTCTATTCATGTGGGATTATGCATGTGTGCGCCTGCTTGCTACAGCTAATTGTGTCATCATGGAGTCATGGAGTAGCCTAAACAGTAGCCTACTAATCTCTACCATTCTATAATAATTGGTTAACATTAGTGGAAAGGCTGCATTGCCCAAAGTTTAACAGCATAACAACACATTGTCTGTCAAAGGTTCAGTAAAAGCAAAGATCTTTTAATATTGACTTTCGCTACCTAACATCTTGTGAATGGCTATTACAAATCTCTGGGTCTGCAAAATACTGAGCTAAAACATGACCCTTATACAGGGCATGGAATCGCACGCAGAAGGTAGGCGTGCATGTGCTCCCTACATTATAAACATACTTTGAATAAATTGCACAATGCACCATGATAGGAGAACTAATTAGATGCATCATAATAGTAGGCATTCTTAGACTTTCATCTTTGAAAGGATTCTGCGCACAAGAAAAAAATGACATAGCAACATAAACAATATTACTGAACATGTAACCAGTGTTAATGCAGAAGATATTCAGGTGTAACTGAAATTGTAATCCTGAATGTTTCCAAAAGTAAATGGAAGCGAGAGAAGCGAAATGGAAATGGAAGTAATGTAACTTATTACAAGTTACTTTTATTTTGTAATTAAAGTATGTAATTTTGTTTAAATTTTTGTTTAAATAATTTAATTACTCCCCAACACTGGTAATTATAAACACCCTCTGATGCACAAATTATTTCATAACAAGATTTTTGAGGAGTGTTATTGTTCTTTCATTAGATACTAGGTTAGATTCAACTTTATTGTCATTAGATATGTATGAATACAGAGTAACGAAATATAAATATAAAGTGTTACTGTTTTATAAGGTCTCTGAACACTGTGAGATTTACCAGCTAACTTTGTTCTTTGGAACAAGGCACCAGTGTGCCAAAGACCATAGTAGTAGTACTCAATAATATTTGTTTGCCAAATTTCACTTGATATCATATTTTTCCAAGTGTGTATCATTGGTAGCGTTTGCATAGTGAGAACAAATTGTGACAGTGAGTAAAGTTTTGCATGCCTCGACTGAGTTTTGTCATTACACACTTGCGATATTTGCTCAACGTGCTGATAAGAAATCCACTCCCCGTGGCCACGTGACTGCAGTAGCTTATACCAGCAATTGTGATGGAGTCTGGCCTCATTCCAATGTGTGGATCATTATATGCAGTGGTGATGTGTTGACATATTTCCTACAGCTATGACTGTTTTTAAGGTCAAACCCACAATCTATATCACAATGGTGTGCACCGTGTTTGTTCCGCCCTCTCTCTCTCTCTTGCCCCCTCTCTTTCTCTCTTGCTCGCTCTGTCTCGCTCCGTTTTTCTTTGTCAGTGGTCGCTTTAGCTCTGCTCCCTCTTCCTTGCTCTCCGCTGGTTTATTCTATCTTCCCCTAGCTCTTGATTGGGCATAGCTCCAGCTTCTAGCTTTCGATTGGCCTGTGATCGGGTTGAATAATGAGCGCTCCGTCTCATTTGTTTTGGTAATCAGAGAATGTGGGTCATTCGAGTTCAGCAGCCCACTCCTGGCCAACCTGCTGCTAGTCCCGGGTGCCTCTTCCCATCGGTCGGCACTCAGCAGATTTTCCACCAGCCCTTACCAATAGAGCAAAGAGAAAACGGATCACTCTTCCTCTTAGCCAAGCACCACACCGTTTAATTGAAGGGGGGGAACACAGTGTTATAAAAACAAACCAAGTCAGCCAAGTGAGACGGAGTCCTCAGTTGACTTCAGCAACGCCCTGAACTTGCAGCCGACTCAAGGCCTGAACTCTGCTTCATGTCATTTGTCTGGCTGAAGCAGGAACTGGGCTCTCAACTGCATCCTGCATGAATTGCGTAAGCCGCCCCAAGCTCAGCTTTGTCCATATTTTTTAGAAGAAAGGGGGGAGTTAAGCCTTGACCTAAAAAAAAATGAATCGCAAAAATACTGAATTATCATCTGTTTTAGTCATTGGGGAGAAACAGCCATTTGAAACAAAGGTGGAAACTTTTCAGTGTGTTTCCCCAGTTGTTATCTGAACTGTGCTTGTCCAGGCTTTCCAGGGTTGGCGTGCATGCTAGTGCTGAGGCTACTTCTGTCTCGCAGACCATAACAATACCCTATTACAGACTAGTTTCTGCAGCAAGTTTTACAGTGTGTCCCACAAAATGTCCATCCCACAAAAGACCCTCTGATGATTAAGAACATTTGATGATTTACAGCATGTTGGTTAGAAATCAGAAGGAAACAAATGTTATTTATTAATGTGCAGAGTTGAGGAGGAACTGCATTGTTTTGTGATGGATTTAGGAATTATTTAATACCTCCTTATAGTTGATGTGTGGAGTTTCATCTGGAGTTCCTTGAGAAAAGCAGAACCATGAGAAACAGCAAAGAGGGTTCCCATAGGCCATAGTAGGTGTGTCTGGAAGAGAACCAGGTTTATGTCAAGCTATGGCCAAGTCGATGCCACACTCAGGCACTATCTGGATGGTTGCTTGTTTATATCTAGCAGATGCTTTACTTAAAAAAGACTCATAGCTGAAATCTACAGACAGAAAACCTGACTTCAGGCTCCTAGGCTGAGGGATCTTCTGTTAGCCGTTAAAACCAGTCCCAGGTGCTAACTTCGTGTGTGGTTCTTGAAGTACATATTTACTGATGTAAGCAACATTAATATGCCATGTGTTTTATAAATAATGAAATGCAGCATTAGAAAAGGTTGAAATGAGTTGGAAATGCACACATTTTCCCAGAGTTCTGTTTTTCCTTTCACATATTTTGACCATGCTGAGGGTCCATTGTAAATTTCCCAAGTAAGCTACCTTTAGGCATAGTAACTGAATCTAGCTGGAGCCAAGTGGAGTGGGGCCTCTTTTCCCCGACAGCAAACTAGTACAAGTTCCCACTCATAAACCACGTGCCGATCTCAGCCTAGGGTAATTATGCTAGCTGTGAGTTTTTTTCTCCTCCTCTTCTCCGTAATTGTTATTTCAACCCCCTTTTGTTGCATCATGGCCTGGTAATCCAGAAGCAAAGCTGGGGTTCTATAGTTCCAAATCAGAATGAAGTCACTGGAATGACCCTGCTTTGACCTTTTGTTTTAGACAGATCTGTATTGGTTTAGCCTGACTGAACCTTTGCTGACCTGTCACAAGCAAGAATGTTTGTGTGCAAAATATGATGGTGCCCGTGGCAAGTAGAGGATGAGCCGTGGCAAAATGTTGCCCAACTAGTTATTTAACAGTTTTAAAGGCAAATATTGATGTATTTTTTCCAATTAAATATGAGCTTTTAAGTTCAGACATTTTTAGTATAGGCCTGGTTGAAAAGACCTTTTGTTCTACATTTTTCAGTCACTTCATTGATTTTGACCAAAGCGTCTTGCGTCAGGCGAAATGATCATCTTCCATGCTAAAGAAAACGACCCACAACAAAAATCATTTATAAATCAACATCCTGTCAGTTTATCTTGAGTATCAAACGAGTATGACATACAAGCCTTGCGCTGATGGATACCATGTATTCCTCCCACTAATTGGGTTGTGACCATACCGTCACAAGAGAGATGCGGGGAGGTCAAACCAATTAGTCATCGACATATGAAGCTAAATAAAGACACACAAACATGATGAGACAGGTGAGCAGAGCCCACTGGCTCCATAATATGAGATTCAGAGCAATTCTACATGGATCCTGTCCCAGATCTGGGTGAGAACAGAGCCAAATCTGAGCCATGTAAGGCCCAAATCCAAGTTACTACTGAGACATATGAAAACCAAACCAGGGCTAGACTGTGGTCTAACCAGAACCAGATCGAGTCCTTAAGAGGGCCTATTCTGGGCTGAACATCAGCTGTAGGTATGCAACGTTAACGCTGAAGTCACGTTTCATGCATCAAAGAGACAGGTGTGAAGGAAGGGAAGATGAGAGGAGGCCTGGAGGCTGTGTGAATCCTGAGGTACTGTTAGCCCTACGCCCACTCTGCATTATTCATCAGGAGTCAAGGCTCTTGCTTAAGGCCAGCACACTGCACAAGACTCAGTTTCTAAGGAAAGCATTGATGGCTCTAGTACAGTGCACTTACTGCCGATGTGTAGCGTGATGGCATGTTCACAGAATACACCATTCATTGTGATTCCCTGTTACTAGATAAAGATCTCCTGTGCTTAGTATGCTCTCAATGTTAAGAGTAGTATGCTAACATAGCACCAACAGCATAGATTAATAGTAAGTGGAGCTGCATTATAGTCTCTGTCTGCCACAGGAATTGCATCTGCACACACAGTATATCTGCCTCACGCTGAGTTTGTAAGCTTATTTATGGATGTTTGGGGATATTCCTTATTAATTAGTGTCTGAAAACAAGCTGTAAGAAATTTTTGTGAAATGTGTGAATTGTTTCGTAAGAGGAAGAGGATGTTTTGGAGTTGCTGTAATCCAGATTTTATTATCTGTCGCCAAAAGTTGCTTTACGTCAGACTGTTACTTGCTTTCCCCAAAGACTGTGGCAGACGTGTTTGCTTGAAGATCTCATTGATTCACATTGATGGGTTCACATTGAAAACGTAAAGCCTTTGTAAGTTAATTAAGTAAACAAATTTGTTGATTGGCTAACCCATGATGTCTCCTCGTGGTTTGAATCTGTGGCCTACATGCAGGTCCTTGAGTTGGGGTTAATCTCTCCTTCCCCCCTTATAATCTAATCTACTAGCTGTGTACTACTCCATAATGTCATCTGCGTTCATTTAACTGACTCATATGGTTGTGTTCCATTCTTGTAATTACGACAAGCATACAGTATATCATAAGGGCAGCAGCATGTAGTTAAACTGTCATGATTGCCTGTCGTATTGTGCCAGTGCAGGACTCTTAAAAAATGACAGCACAAAGTCCTTTTAAAAGCGTTTAATCAGTGTCATTGTGAGTTTTCAGTGAGATTGCTAATTTGTTGTAACTGGGAGTAGTTGGGATAATATGACACAAAATGGCTGCTTGGCTCATGGATTGTGATTTTTGTAGAGGGGCTAAAGTGGTTCAGACTTGTATTTGTGCCATCATGCGGAATTCTAAAACGTAAGCAGGAGGGGCATTAGGACCCATCAAATTTTTTTTTTTGGGGGGGGGGGGGTGCCGCTGGGTGTGTGGGGGACTTGGATGGTGAGGCCGCACAGGGCGAATACAAATGGCCACTCATCACAGAGTCTTTGGTGTGAAGTGCGGGGAAGCTGCAACAGGTTTGGGGTCTAAGGTTACCAGACAGCTTTGTCTGATCTCCTGGAGCTAGGAGAGGGTGGGTCTCCCCTCTCGACCTGAGCGCTTGTCCTAAGCTATGAAAGAGGAGGGGGTGATGGTAAATTGATGTACAGGACCTAGGGCAAAGGAGCTTTATGGGTGAGCGAGAGCTAAGTAGTACAGTATGCTGGTTAAGACGACGCAAGCAGTTTCAGCTGACCCCTCTTTAATGATGCCACGCCACGATCTGATCAATACAGACCTGACAGCTCCACATTGGCTTAATAATCAATGCTTTTTCAATCAGTCCATGTTCCATGGTCCAGCTTCATTGGCTCATGTGCATGATTGAATCAGACACAATTGGGTGTGTAGCTAGATGTTTTTGTGTATCCCACATACTCTCCACCTGCACAGTTAGGCTTGGGAGACCTGCTGGGAGACCCCTCACCAGGTGCCCGTCATCTTTCTACAAGGGCCAGGGCAAAGACCCATCACCAACAGTCACCCGCACTAGCGTTTGCTGTATCACATGGACACAAAGGCGCTAATGGCGCATTTTACAGTCAGTTTGACTTGTTGTCTGTACTGAAGACCTCTGTGGCCCCTTGGTATTGTTCTCAAGGGGCCTCCTAAGCCACCTGGAGCTACAGGCCGTGTGAGTGTGTGTGTGTGTGTGTGTGTGTGTGTGTGTGTCGTGCCGAGAGCGGATATTTCTGAAGATGTTACAAAAGAATAAGCCACAGGATGACTCATAGTGAATCAGAAACTCTCTAAATCTTTGTGGGTGACTGAAACATGCTCGAGGGGGCTCTAAAATACTCCAATCCATACTGGCTTTGCTATGGTCCATTTTTATACCAGCCTGTGATGTGTTACTGTGTGTGTGTGTGTGTGTGTTTGTGGTTGTATGGGTGTGTATATAACTGAGGTGACTAGATCTCTCAGCAGGTCAGCCGCTGTGTGTTTGGATCTGTGTGTGTGTGTGTGTGTGTGTGTGTGTGTTCTCTGACTGGGCAATCCTACCCTGCTCTGGTTTCCTGCCCGTCTGCCCTGGGCCGGACGCCAGGTTACGGCACCGCTGGGCACAGGAGGCTGGGCTGTGCTGTGCTGTCTGCCCCAGGCATGCCAGCAGTCCCTGTGGCCCCGTAAGCCAGCCATGTTTCCAACCAGCACACACGCAGGCACACACTGTCCTCCTGTGTGTGTGTGTGTGTGTGTGTGTGTGTGTGTGTCTGTGTGTGTGTGCAGACAGTGCATGGGTGTAATTAGTAGCTGTGTGTCTTTTTGTGTATGTATCTGTGTGTGTGTGTCTGTGTGTGTGTCTCTGTGTGTTTTATGGAATATATTCTCCTCGCAGTGGTGTGTCTAAAATTCCTGTCAGTCCGACCCCAACCACCCCTCTCTGGCTTCAGCTCTTGCTGCTTGGCTCTCTGTTTATTCAGTATAGTCTTCAGTCAGACACCACCGTGAGAGGAAGCCTATTCATTCCACTGGGAACCTCCATTTTGAAATCAACCTCACTTTACCCTCTCTAATGATTTCCTATTTCTGTTGTTATTGTCTCCTCTGTCCCACACCGTATGGAGAATTATTTTAGTTCAGCTTCAGTGCCGATACTAATCCTATGACTTTGAAGCACGTGACCTGAAAATTCTAAAGGCTTCATTCAGTGACGTGCGTGCGTGCGTGTGTGTGTGTGTGAGAGAGAGTGTAATTCTGTGTGAGTGGGGGGTGGGAAAAAATCTGTTGGCGTGGCACTCATATCTTTACATCTGGCTGGTGTGTGTGGCCATGGCCAATGGAAAACGGGCATTAGCCCAAATCCACTTTATTCCCCGGGCGGGGATGTAAATAAAACTGAATGGATGGGGGCTGTAGCCCGGGCTAATCTGGCAGGTTAATGCCCCTGGGCTGTCCTCCAGCTCAACTGGTCCAGGGGATGTGCCTGAGAGGGCTTCCTCCAACCTCTCTTTCACCTCCCTGCTCGCTTGTTCTCGCCCATCTCTTCGTCTTGTCTCTTCGTTCCCCTCGTTGTCGGAGGCCATGCGGAGCGGTCCTCTGCGGGCGGTTGTTTTTTTTCCTCTGGTCGTGGTCCGCGCTGTGTGGCCCTCGTTGACGACTCATCACTGTAAGCAAACATGGCAGCACACACAGCATGAAGCCACATGGAAGCAGTGGGTTTCTCTAACTGGGGGGCCAGAGAGAGAGGGAGACAGTGAAAGAGAGAGAGAGAAATAGACATATGTACCCAGTGGGTTTATCTTACTTGGAGGGGGAGGCAGAGAGAAAGAGAAAGAGAGAGAGAGGATGATAGAGCGAGAGAGATCCACATGTACCCAGTTGGTTTCTCTAACTGGGAGGAGGAAGGCACAGAGAGAGAGGAAGAGAGACCCTGTATGCAGTGGGTTTATTTAACTCGGAGGAATAGAGAGGGGCCAATACATTTGCAGTGGGCTTCCATAACTGGCAAGCCGAGAGATGCAGTGTTTCTGTGTGTGTGTGTGGGGGGCGGCTGAGTGGGTAAGAGAGAGAGAGAGAGAAGGAGCCATATGAATGTGGTGGTCTTCCATAACTGGAAGGCACATAGAGAGAAGGGGGTGGGGGGCAGCCTTGCCTTGCCTTTCCTTTCCTGCCGTAGTCAAAGCTGGAGTTATATCAGGCCATGGCTGGTTCGGCCCTGCATTTGCAGACCGCTGAGCTCATGTATTCTTTAGTTGGCTTTGGCAGCAACTTATAAAAGCCACTCTGTTCCTCCCACCCCTAGCCCAGCCCCCTCCCCTTTTCCCTGACACCCCCCCCCCCCACTCTAACCCCTCTTCCACCAGTTCCTGCTCTCTGCTCCAGTACTTCCAGCTAGGAGTGTAGTATCGTATCCTGGGAGTGTGTATGTGTGACACACAGAGATGGTGGCGTGTGTGTGTGTGTGTGTGTGTGTGTGTGTGTGCACATACATTTGGATGTTTATACTGTACGTGTGTGTTAGAGACAGAAAGGAGAGAGAATGAGAGCATATTTGTGTGTGTGTGTGTGGGGAGTCTGTCTATGAGCATGCTCAGGGGCCTTGCCGTTCTTGGCAGCGTGACACATGAGGGGTGTCAGTTACCTCGGGCAGGAAGAAGGGGAATCTTGGAGGCGTTACAGCAGCTCTGCGTCCTCCACCTCCGTGACACGGACGCCATCTTGAGCAGGGCACAGAGTGAGAGAGACACGACACTCGACAGGCAGGGCACGGAAGCCATTTTGGGGAGGGCACAGAACGAAGCTGCCTCTCTCACACGCTACAGCAGCAGGCCCTTCGCGGGGTCTCTGATCTCAGTTCAGTTCGGCTCTGTTCAGCTGCACTCCACTCCACCGTGCACAGTGCGTGGGCTGGTTGCAGCGCAGAAAGGCGGCGATTGGGGGTGGGGGTGGGGGTGGCAGAGAAGAGAGAGCTGCGCTGTTGGTGCAGATGGGTGGAGTGGTGGGGCTTGGGTGCTACTGGCAGGGAGGGAGGGGTGATGATGGCAGTGCCACTGCTGTGCTTGAGTTTAAAGGCTGGGAGGATGCACTGTACATGCAGTGTGGGCAGGTGGGGGGGGACAGGGCAGGTGGTGGTAAGGCAGGATGGTGGATGTGTGTGAGCGTGAGTGCGAGTATGAGAGTGTGTGTGTCTGTGTGTGTGTGTGTGTGTGTGTTGGTAGATGATGATGATGGCTAGTTGAGGGCAGGGAGGGTGGGCGGAGGGCGGAGATTCCGCGCTTCTGGCGCTGGCCTCCGCTGATGTAGGTCACCCAGTCAGCTGCATCTGCAGCCAATCTGATTGGCACAGTGACAGGGGGAGGGCACACTGGACAGAGAAGCGGAGGAGGATGCGCAGACAGAGGTGGAGAGAGAGGGAGAAAAAGAGAGAGGGATTAAATGGGAATGAATGGAATGAAAGAGAGCGAGAGATGAGTGCATACAGTTGAGGTCTAAACAAATAAAGTAAGAGAGAAGAATGTGAATGGAGGGGAAAGGAAGGAAAAGGGGAAAGAAAGTGAATGGAGAGAGATGATACTGTAGGGTGGAAGGAAGAAAAGAGAGAGATGTAACATTACAAAGAGAGATGGAGAGAGCACAGTGGAGGATGGAAAAGTGATAGATGGAGAGAATAAGAAAAGGAGAGAGGGAACACACTGGGAAGGAAGGGGAAGAGTGTAAGAAAGAGAATGATGAAAAGCAGTGCACCACTGCAGATAGGTATTAGCAGATAGCTAACAGTTTAAATGACTGCAGAGGGAGTCTAGCTAGTGCTGACTATAGATGGAGAGAGAGAGAAAAAGACATAGAGAGAGAGGGAGGGAGGAGAAAAAGGGTGTCAGGAGGTAGAGATGGAATGTTAACAGAAAGAAAGAATGGGAGGTGATATGAGGTGAAGTGAAAGAGATCCAGAGATAGAGTGTCAAGAAGAGAAGAGTGAGGAGAGAGAAATTGTAAACAAAGAGATAGATAGAGAGAGAAAGTACAGAAGAGGGTATGTGTGTTAGGCCCTTGCCTGCTGTGTTTACCTATGCCCTGACCTGTGAGGGATCCAACCCACCCTATATACTCATAAATCTCCGACCCGGACCATGGCCATGCCTCAGATGAAACACTCGGCCTTGTGTGTGTGTGTGTGTGTGTGTGTGTATGCACGCACATGTGTGTGCATATGGGTGTGTGTGTCTGTCTGTATGGGTATGTGGGCGAACCTGTATATGTATGTGTTTATGTTTTTATGTGTGTACTATGTGTGTGGGGAGGGCTTGGAGGGTGTGATGACTCTGATATTTCTCATGGGAAGGTGAGAATACTTTTGTGTGTGTGTGTGTGTGTGTCAGTATGGCGTCTGTCTGGTGTCTGCAGTGGCCTTGATGAGATAGTCATATCTCTGCCTGTGCACTGACCTCAGGGCATGAGGGCTACTTTAAACCCCCTTGAACTTGTATCACCTCACTCACTTCTTAGTGTGGAATGTTTTCTACACACACTGTAATGAACCCATATGGAACAGTTCTTCCCCTGTTTACTGTGCTCATTCAGGCCTTCTAAGTTTAGCCCCTGGGTCCTTCGGTCCTCCTTCCATCTGTCCTCTACTCAAAATACCGCACTGATCTCATTGGCCATGTGAATCAATGACATAAACATTGCCTGATGTGACTAATGTCGAGTGTTTTCTTATAAATTGCAATAGCTTAAGTCAGTTTTGCTTTGAGCAGGTCGAGGCTGTCTAGGTCATTCAGGAGCAAACAGGCAGTTGTGGGCTATAGGTACTGTATAAGTAACCAGGTGTGCTTGGTGCAGTTATAGGTACTGGTACTGGTCGCCACACATAGGTGAGGTATGTGGACAAGGCAGCAGGTGTGAGCCTGAGAGTGCCTGTGATGATTGGAATGCTTGTGAGATTGGATCGGTGTCGCGGGGCCAGCTGGCATGGTTCTTGAAAAAGTGAATGAGGGAGGGAGGTAGGGAGGGAGCAAGCGAGGAAGGCCCACAGGCGATGGCATATGGGGAACTAGAGATAGATAGATGGCGTACATATCTATCTACCCACCTCACGGCCCGTGTCAGGTGGCTGTGCTTAGTGCCCGTGCCGATGGAAACACGGGTGCTAGCGGCAGCAGCTGCCCGCGTGTCCTCAGCTCACCAAGGTTAAAAACGTCAGGAGCCCACCTCTAAGCCTGTTTAGAGGTCGGGGGAGAGGTGGGCTGTGCACAGGGAGAAAGCGAGAGGGAGAGAGAAAGCGTGTGAGACAGAGAGAGATGGAGAGGGAGAGGGAGGTTTAACTCTTGTTTATTGAACCAGGGTGTAGATCTTCACATTAGTGCACTCTGAAAATACAGGCATGAGAGAGAGAAAGAGAGAGAGAGAGGGAGAGAGAGAGTAAAGGAACATGAGATAGGGCAAGAGAGATCCCGAGATGGAGAGAGGGGCCTCGTCAGTCTAACTGACAGAGCTCTTAGTGATGAGATGGCCTGTGCAGTGAAATCCAGCCTCCGACGGGGAGATGGGAAGGGGGCCGTGATGATGGCTAACGGCCTATCTGACTTAATCAGACGGCCTCTTTCTGGGCTCAGCGTCTGCGGTTGTTTGTCAGACCTCCTGTCAGTGTGTGTGTGTGTATGTGTGTGTGTGTGTGTGTGTGTGTGTGTGTGTTGTGTGTGTGTGTGCGAGGAGTTGGGGGCGGGTTGGCTGGTAGGAGTGAGTTATATATATCGCTTATGGCGGCCTTAGTAGAAAGCCCCACTGTGGTGGAAGTGGAGGTGGAAACCCCCACCCCCCCGCACACACACACACACACACACACACACACACACACACACACACACACAGACCTGCCCCTTTCCCACTCCTACCACCTCCTTCCCCCTGCCCTTGCATGCTGACTACGGGCGGTGCCATTGTTTCCATCCTGTGAGTCTGTGTGATGAGACTGTGAATGTGTGTGCGTGTGTGTGCGCAAGAGAGATAGAGAGAGATGTGTACAGTCTCACACAGCCATGACCCGTTAGGGTTGGGATATAGCTGCTGAAGACAATAGATGATAATAAATTAAATGGCTCTTCAATGGCGCTCTGCTCTTCCTCCATAAACCCTGCAGCCAGGGCTGTGTTTATGATGGGAGACACGCCCAGGGCTCTTTTGTTCCACCCCCGGTTGGCTGCATTCAGCCTGCATGCACTTGAGCTTGCCTGGCCTCAAAGACATGAATGGAGCCAGGGGGCTCTGAAAAGCCTGCTTTGAGTCTCCTAGCTCTCCGGTGCTAGAGTGGTGCTTCCCTGTGCATGCATATACATGCATGTGCACCCGCCCACACATCACATGCGTGGAGATGGTTGGATGGATACAAAGACAGGCGCACACGCACACACACACACACACGCACATTTCAGTATTTAGCATCTTGGCATGGTGCTTGTTGAGTCAGACTCTAAAATGTGTGTGTGTGTGTGTGTGTGTGTGTGAGAGTGTGTGCATGCTGTGCATATGTTAAACTTATGCTATACTCCCCACTACTTTATAGCCAGGCTCCGTCTCGTTTTATTTTAAATGCCATTGTTGCTTTACGAGAGAGTGGGTGTGTCTCCAGCCTTGCCTGCACACATGGGTCCTCTCAGACCCTCCCCCCGTCCTCCCCATCATGCCTTGCTGCCGCCGCTGGGCAATGATGTCATGGAGCAAGCCGTGCCCAGGCGGCGGTGTGTGGCGGTGGGCGAGAGGCCGGCCAGAGTTTCTGCCTGGAGCTGGAGCGAGAGTCTGAGTTTGGGTCGGCCATCTTATCATTAGGACTGCGGTTAAGCGGAGCGCTGTGCCCCGAGCTGTGGTTTGGGCCAAGGTAGTCTGGCTGGCTGAATGGACCACTCTTTCTCTCTTCGTCTCTCTCTCTCTCTCTCTCTCTCTCTCTCTCTCTATCTCTCTCCATTTTTCTCTGGTTCCTCTCGCCTGGCATGGGGCCACGGCCGTAAACACTGAAGTAAATGACTCCCCTTCTGATGAGCGCCAGTCAGCGCTGCTGCCTTCCTCAGGGCTGCCATTTTCAGCTCAGATTCCCCCTGCGCTGCCCTCTAACCGCTGTCTCTGCCACGGATGCAGCCGGATGCCATCAGGAAAGAGGGAACAAGAGAGGCAGAGATGCAGGGGAGGGGAGGGGAGGGGGAGAGAAGAGAAAGAGAGAAGGCAATTTAAGAGGAAAAGATATGTGGAGCTTGCCTTACTTCTATTTAACATGATGAGGAGGAGAGTATTCAATGTATCTAGCCTAGCGCCACTTGAGGTAAGCAAGAGAAAGAGAGATTGAGAAGAGAAAAGGTTAGAGAAGGAGAGAGAAAAGAAAAGGGA
The DNA here is from genome assembly GCA_015244755.2 of Tenualosa ilisha. Taxonomy (NCBI): domain Eukaryota; kingdom Metazoa; phylum Chordata; class Actinopteri; order Clupeiformes; family Clupeidae; genus Tenualosa; species Tenualosa ilisha. The sequence continues at coordinate 6,310,118 of PYXC01002821.1, forward strand.
CCTTATCTCCATTTAAAAAGGAATTCTGATTAAGCACTTGGACAGAGTAATGTGGGTGATGTAAGGTTGTACCAACTGCAGATGCAAAGTATGGATTTTATTTTTCTCAATAGAACTTTCTGGTTGGTTTCCCTAGTTAGTTTTGGTGCATTGAGTCTGAAACATGAAGGTCACAGTGGCTTCCTTTCTAGAAAACCAGGAAATGTTTTTGGGTCATTTGTTGCCAAAGGCCAAATCAGTGGCAAAGTAATAGATCATCATTGAGAGGACCTATAGCCTTATAAAAGTTTTAAATGTTTTTTGTTTGTGTTTTTATGTTTGCATTCAGCATTGCATTAAGTTCTTTTAGCTGATGTGCAGGATTGGCTAATAATACCATGCCCAGTGAAGATGAATTCCTTTGCTGAGCAGTGTGTGGATTAGGATAAAAATGTCTGTTCTGTGAATAAATGCGAGCGTGTTCACAGGTGACGGCCAGGCCCATTCCCCCTGGCCTTGTGCAGGCCTGCTCCAGACTTCTGCTGGGTTTTGTCTTCGTCTCGTCTCGTCTCGTCTCGTCTCGTCCCATTGCGTTGCGTTCCGTCTCGTTTCTCTTCTCCGTTTTGTGCGAGCTCCTCTGCGGAGTGATGTGGAGGTGTTTTAGCTTAGTAATAGAGCTGACTAAAACCTGGAGGGGAATTGAGCGCCCAGCCTCTCGCTGTTCGTCTCTCGTGGTGGAGGGTGTTACGCAGACCCACCGGTGCTCCCGTCATGCTGAAGCAACAGAGAACCCAGCAACAACAGCTACAGGGCTGCAGGAGCCCGGAGAGGGCTTTTTGTTATATCACAGCTTGCAGAAGATGAGATAGAGTGTGTGTGAGTGTGTGTGTGTGTGTGTGTGTGTGTGTGTGTGTGTGTGTGTGTATGGTGTGTACTGTACGTGGTGTGCTGAGTACATCTGAGGACATCTACAACCATTGAGAACAGGTTGTCTGGCTGGTGAGAAGGGGGGCAGTTAGTCTTTTAAAAGACTGGGCCAGTGACGCCTCAGTGCTTATGCAGCGGGTCATGTTCGCTCCTCTCTATTTCTCCGTCCCTCTCTCTCACTCTCTCTCTTTTTCTCTCTCTCTCCCTCTCTCTTTCTCTCTCTCTCTCCCTCTTTATCTCTATGTTTTTCATGTGCCAGCCACGGATGAGGAGACGTCAGGAATTTTATCTCCGTCCCGCCAAAAGATGCTGGCCACTGGGGCAGGTGACTGACGTTAAAGGCTCTGGAACTGACGTTAACTCTCCCTCTGCTCCTGCGGGCAGGAAGCTATTAAGTTCCCCCCGTTGCCGTTAGAGCCTCTGTTCCTCAATCTCCCTCATCTGAGTCTAAAAAAAAAAAAAAAACTTTCACATCACCGCTCGGTGTCTTTTCAGGACTCTCGAGCGCTAACACGAGGGTTGGTCTTCGTTTTTCTGCCTTTCTTCTTTTCGTGACGCTTAAAAGCAAATGAAAGGGCATGCGTTCTCATTTTGCATCTGCGCCATGCAGATTAAGAGAAAGGAAGCAACTCGAGGAGGATGGGGGAGAGGAGAGGAGAGGAAAGGAGAGGAGAGGAGAAGAGTCAAGTTAGAGTGGAGTAGTTTTTATTTACTGACCCAGTGGCCCCGAAAGGGAACAGTTATATAACTCTGCTACCTGTGACATAATCGCATCACCTCCGAGGGAAACACTGAATGCTACTGCTGCTGCTCCTGCTTAGCTGAGCGCACAGCCGCACAATAACAGCGCAGCCCAGCCTGGTGCGCTACAGTACAGTATGTGTCCATGATGTAACTGCCTCACGGGGTAACTGGGTCACTGTGTACATTAGACGAAAGCCCAAAGCTTCCCTAATTACCACACCCCTCCCCCCTACACACACGCACACACACACACACACACACACACCCGCCATCCTTCCTTCCACGCCCACCTCAGTGTGCGCAGCAGTGGAAGCCCCGCCCGGCTGGTTGCCTGGCTGGCTGTCTCTGAGAAGGACGGGGGCACGAGCTGCCGCGGTTGGAGCGGAGCCAGAGAGGGACGGCCTATCGGCTGGTCCTGACGTCAACGCCAGCGTCCGGAGGCGTCTCCGTGTCTCATTTTCACCCGCACGCCACGAGCGGACAGCGTGACGCTGGCGGATGGGGTGGTGGGGGCAGAGAAAAGGTGAAGACGAGGGGGAGCAGGAGGAGGGGAACAGAGAATAAGAGAGGGAGAGAGACAGAAAGAGAGAGAGGCGAGAGGAAGAAAGAGAAGCGCACCAGGCGTGACTGTCGTGGTTTTCCTTCTACTGGGTTCTTTTTTTTTTTAGCAAATAGTGCTGAGCTGTAGTGGTGTGTGGACTGGCTCATTGTGGGCTTGGCGCCCTCTGCCCCTGCCCCTGCCCCTGGCCCTGCCCCTGCCTCTGTCCCTGCCCCTGCCCCTGACCCTGCCATTGTTTTCCCACAGGAACAAAAGGAGGCTCGAAGCGCTAAACCTTTATCCTCCCCCCTCCACCACAACCACACCACCCAGTACAGATCTGTTCAGCCCAACTAACTAACTCCCAACCCCCCGTCACTGTTATGAAACACTGATCCAGTATATCAAGACTCTCTTTACATAAGTACATCCCTTGCTCATCTGACACGCACACACACACACACACACTCTCATTCACATTTCACACTCTCTCTTGCAAACACATGCAAACACACACATATACACACTCACTTACACACTCATAAAGGTGTAAACAGACACTCACATACGTACAAACATGCACACAAACACACACAATCAAGTATAAATATAATTAAGACTTTAAGCTTTCACATATGGGTGTGGGTTGCTGACATCATTGTGGGTGGATGACTTGTGGGGCCATTCTAAGAACCCGGCTGGTCCGCCTTTTGTTTCAGATGCATGCTGACACAGTGTGACACTTTTGTGCACACACACACACACACACACACACTGGGCCCCTCTATTGGGACCTTTCCAGAGTTCCACATAGCCCAGGACTAAGCTGAATGCAGCTCCCGAATGACCCAGAATTATTTTGTTGTTGTTGTTGTTTTTTTGGTGTATTTGTCATGCTTTACTTTGAGAATTCTGTGTTCTCTTTTGTCCAGTCAATCACAAAAACAAGCATCAAAGCACCCAAGGAGAAAGAAATGCTTCTCCTTTGTCTCATTTCTCTGTCTCTATGTTTCTAATCTGAGTGAATACAGTACAGTTGGGCTCCCTGTTGGCAGGCTGGGTTCTGCCAAGGTCTTTGTGTGTGTGTGTGTGTGTGTGTGTGTGTGTGGGTGGCAGGTGCCGTGTGGTACTGCTATGGGCACCCCTACTAGCCCCTGTGAGTATTTGTGAGCCCAGTCCACTCATCCCCATCATCCAATCCACCACACACGCTTCTGTTCTCCCTGGCCCAGTCAAATATTCATGCCTGAGATCTGTTACTGCCACTGTGTCCTTCAGGCAGCTAATGGAGATCTCTCTCTCTCTCTCTCTCTCTCTCTCCGTCTCTCTCACTCTCTCTTTTTCTTTCCCTCTTTTTTTTCTCACTGTCTATTTGGGAAAGCGCGTTTGTATGAATATGTCTGTATGCGTGTGGAATTGAATGTGCGTGTGTGTGTTGGTACGCACTTTGAATGCACTTGCATGTGTTTTGTGAAAATGAGTGACTGTGTGTGTGTGTGTGTGTGTGTGTGTGTGTGTGTGTGTGTATTTGTATAGCCTGGGGGATATTGTGGTGTATGATTTTGTGTGTGGTCCGTCCTCTTCAAAAATCTGTTATAATTTGTATTGCTCTGTCTTGTGTGTTTGTAATATATTATGAAGACGATAACATAGCCTAGTTACACATAGCCTCATACAAGCTAGTTGTGCTGCAGTGTGCTAGCTGTGGGAACACCACTCAAAATTGGCTAGAGTTTGACTTTCGCCTGTTTCTTTAAGAACTAGGCTAATCTTAGATTTTGTCTATTTATGTTTATATTTGGAGAACTGTAGATCCAGGATGTTTAAACGGGGTCAAACAAGAGTGACCCACGGGAGATTAGTGCTTGACTGCTGATCTGTGCAGGAACATCAGATACAGACTAGACCATGTGTGTGGCTCCCTACAGTTTGGGTGTGTACTGTGTCAACCAATAAGTGTGTCCGACTTAGCATGTATATAATTGTGTGCTTTTCTCTCTCCCTCTGTGTGTGTGTGTGGTGTGTGTGTGTTTGTGTATCTGTGCGTAATTTTAGTGTGTACATGCATAAATGTGTGTGAGTGTGTTGTGCATGTGTGTGTGTTTAAAACATGATTGTACATGTGCTGACTGGATTGGTACTGTATGTGTGTTTGGTGTAAATGTGTCGTAGGATTAGTATGTTTATGTTCTCAGCAGGTGTTTACATGCTGAAAGGTTTTAAAAGCTTCATATGAACCTTTGAGTATGTGTGTAGGTGTGTACTCGCGCTTCTGGTTTTGTTAGCCTGTGTACGTGTGTGTGTGTGTGTGTGTGTGTGTGTTTAGTGCCAGAGGGGATGGTAATGCAGACACACACACACACAACCAGTGAGCTGTCTGGAGGTGAGGCTGTCAGGTCCCAGACACAGACCACAGACTGAGGAGGAGGAGGGGAAGTCTAGACGCATTTCTCCTGCTTTGTAGCCCAGGCTCAGCGATAAAGGGGGAGACCAGCAATCATGCACCAGCAACAACTTCCTCCACCAACACCCACCCACCCTATCAAGAAAAAAAAACACCATTTAGGATGTAGACCTCACATACTCTGTATGTGTATTTAACATGTGTATGTGTGTTTTGTGCGTCTTGAAGTGCTTGCACACACACACGTGCATATATATTTATATATATATATATATGTGTGTGTGTGTGTGT
>PYXC01002821.1:6317500-6332500 GCA_015244755.2 Tenualosa ilisha
CAGTGTGAGCAAGAAATGGTCCTTGTGTGTTTAACAAGACCCTAATGCGCGCACACACATACACACACCCACACGAAGACACACACACACACACACGCAGGGGTGTAGTGGGCATTGGACGCAGGAGTACCCCCACTTTTTGGGACAGAGGCTGTTTCTGACATTTTAATATTAGGTTTCATTTATAATGTTATATTGCATATCTCCATTAAAACATTCCCACTATACCTCTTCACACACACACATACACACACACACATTGAAGGCCAGGACTGAGAGGTTAAATGAGGCCTTTGTTTGCCATGTGAGTATGTGTGTGTGTGTGTGTGTGTGTGTGTGTGTGTGTTTTCATTGAAGAGAGGAGGGGAGGAGCAGGAATAATTGAGAGAAAAAAAAACCTTAGTTGAGGTCAGTTAGTGTGTATGTTGGTTGAGGTCAGTCTGTGTGTGTGTGTGTGTGTGTGCGTGTGTGTGTTTGTGTGTGTGTGTGTGTGTGTGTGTGTTGAGATCAGTGGGTGTGAGTGCTGCTGTTAATTGGTACCACTGAGGCATAGCAGTGTTGACGAGACAAGGCCTCCTTTACACCTCCAGTTACCAGAGGAGCTCTCTCTCTCTCTCTCTCTCTCTCTCTCCATCTCTCTCTTTCGCTCTCTCTTTCTTGTCAAGCTCTCCAAGGAGCCCCCTGAGACGGGGCTCAGTTCCTTTAAAGTGAACCATGGGTCAAGGGAACACACAAACCAGCCAGAAAAAAAACCCATCAAAAACAAAACTCAGCCTGGCCAAGCAGATGACTTGCAACTTGCAGTTGTTGTTGTGTATATTTTTCTTATGGCAAATACAGAGATTAATATTCTGGCAGATTGTAAAATTCTGTCTCTGAATTTAATGTGGCAAAGTGATGAAGATAGCTTTTGCTAGTTCTTCAAAGTTCCTCACAGTTGTCTTGGTGTGACACTTTTTAAGATTTGGTTGCATTGGATTGACATGTAGAAATGACAAATTGAGAAAAACATGGGTGAAAATGGGTGGAAAAAAAAGCTGACCTTGTCCTCTTTGTTCTTTGGCCCAGGTGAGCGCCCGTTCCCCTGCACCTGGCCCGACTGCACCAAGAAGTTTGCCCGCTCGGACGAGCTGGCGCGCCACTACCGCACACACACGGGCGAGAAGAAGTTCGGCTGCCCGCTGTGCGACAAGCGCTTCATGCGCAGCGACCACCTGATGAAGCACGCCCGCCGCCACTCTGACTTCCAGCCCGCCATGCTGAAGCGCCACCACGGGGCCGGGGCCAGCGCCACCGGCGGGGGAGGAGGTCTCGGCGCGGGCAACGGCATGGGCGGAGGAGGCGGCGTCGTGGTCGGAGGCACGAGCACCCGTCCTGGCTCCCTCAGCGACTACAGCCGCTCCGACGCCTCCAGCCCCACCCTCAGCCCCACCCTCAGCCCAGCCAACTCGCCTTAAGACAAGAGGAGGACAAAGAAGAAGAGGAAGAAAGAAGAAGGAAAAAAACAAGAAGAAAGAGGAAAGAAGGAGAGGAAAGAAGACAAAAAGTCCAGCCGCACTTTCCTGCCCAGCCCCGCCATTCTCCCACCCCTCCACCGATCACCCCAACCCCACCCACCCACCCACCCAACCCGACTGACTCCCCCCTCTTACGGGGGCTCCTGGCTGGTTCTTTTCATTATTTTATTTAATGACTTTATTTTCTACGGGGGAAAGACTTATTTTCCTCTTTCTCACATTTTTTTTTAGATTCTCTCTCCCTCTCTCTCCCTCTCTCTTTCTTCTCCCATAGTAACACCCATGTTGCACAGTTGTTAGCCTCCTTCCCCACCGCTGATTCCTTGCTTGCTGTGGTGTACTGTATTGTACATAACCGCTTGTAGTAGTGCAATTGTTTCTCGTGCAACCAGAAAAAAACAATTCACAACGCACCAACAACACAGAAACAGAAAGCAAAGAAATGACAAAAAAAAGAAAAAAGAAAATGCCTTTGACAGACGGCAATATTTACAATCTGTACCATGCGTCTGTATTTCTCTAGTTTCTGGTCACAGCTTCTCTTCCTTCTTTTTGTTTCATTAATTTTAAACAACAATGTTGTTCAAAAGGACAAAAATATCTAGACAAAATTGACAGGTATATAATTCTTTTTTCTTTGACCTTTTCACCTTGATGAGGGTGAGGGGCGAAGGGGCAAACACACCACACCTCAGGATTCAAACAGTTTCTCGTTTTATTTTCTTCTTGGGTTGTTTTTGTTTTCTTTACTACTCACCTTGACTGCACAATACAAGCATCACTTTACTCTGAAAAATTCAACATGGGGTTGAATTTTTTGCGCCCTGCTCAGGGAAGGCCGTGTTAGCTTGAAAGAATGAACATGTTTGAAGAGAAAAAAACACACACACAGATACATACACACACACACACACACACACACACACACACACATACTGTGCAGACACATACACACCCATAAAACAGCCTTACTCTCAAAGAGATTTGCACTCTTTTTTTTGATAGTTTTTCACATTGGGGGAAAAACTAGCTCCGGGTAAAAAGAAAGACATAAACGACTCAGCGCAAATCATTGATCTTGAACTGAGGAGGTACATAAAGATAGCTAAGCGGTGGGGTGGGTGGGTGGGGTGGGGTGGGGGGATGCAGAACGGGTTGGTTGGTTTGTTTCCTTGCTTTTCATTTCTGCGAGACTGGAAAAAAAATGTGTTTTTTTTCTTTCTTTCTTTTGTATTTGAGTGCATATGTGTGAATGTGCGTCTTTCATGCAAATATCTCTGATCGTCTCTGTTGAGAAGCCAGGTGACCCCAGTCAGTGAGTCAAGCGTTCAGTCCCCTGGGGCAGTATTTCAAAGGGAAACCTCCATTCTCTGTTGCACTGTCCAACAGAGCAACTCTATGACATTCACTATATGAAGCGTCCAATCCTGTCAAACGAGGTGGCAATGCCACGATCTGCCACTCTATTCTCCACTGACTCCACAAGTCTGCTCACTCACCCCCCGAGCAACCTCTAAAACGACGGAACAAAACAAAAATGAAAAAAAGAAAAGAAAAGAAAAGAAGGAGAAAGTTTCAAAGCAGCTGTTTCCTCTTTCTCTCTGGACTGCACACCTGCACATTCATCAAACTCAATTCAGGGTTTCAAAAACACACATGACACGTACACACACGCACACACACACACACACACGTAAGTACTCACACATGCATACATACACTGTGACTAACACATGGACTGATGCATTCAACCGTTCAACATACACTACTGCTTCAGTAGCTAAGGACTTTTTTGTCACATTGCGTTTTTCTTCCTCCTCTGCTTACCTCCCGACAAAAAAAGCACACAAGCCTGACATCAGCAGCAGGGTGTGCGTGACCTTGCTGACCTCTGCGGGGAGGTGTCTGGATGAGATAACCTCCTGGCTCCCGCGCCTCAGGACAGGGCAGGAAGGGAGGGGAAAGGACGGGAGATGTGGAGGTGAAGGGGTGGGCCTTTGGTTCTCCTCGGTCTCCTCCCTCTCTTTTTCTATTCACTCACATGCTCTCCGGCTGGCTGGCTAGGCTGGGCGGCTTGCAGGCAGTTTTCTCAGGTAGAACCAGACAGCCTGGCCCCGTGCCCTCTCTCAGCCCCCGCACCCAACACACACACACACACACACACACACAGACACACACACACACACATACATGCAAGCGTGCGCTCTGCCCGAGGAGGCCTCTCCTCCTAGGAAACAGCTGCATCCCACACAGGGCTATTCATAGTGCAGTAGAGGAGGAGTGGAGAGCCCTTCCAGTCCCGAGCACCTCACACCTCTCTCTCTCTCTCTCTCTCTCTTTCTGTTCCCTCTCATTGACTCTCACACTATTCCTCTCTTTTTCTTTCCTCTCACTTTTCTCTCTTGCTGTCCAGTATTCTCTCTCACCTCTTTGTTTCTCTCAATCTCATTCCCCTCTTTCTCTTACTCACTCTCTTTCTCTTTTTCTCTTCTCCCTCTCTGTTTCTATAGCTCATTTTCTTTTGATTTCTTATTTTCTCCTATTTCTTTATGCATTTCTCTCTCTATCCTCTCTTTTATGGAGTGCCGAGCTTTTCTCTTTTTCTTGCCGTGTTTCACTCTCTCACTGTTAAGCGGATTCCCAAATGCTCTCTTCCTTTCTCAAGTTCTCCCACGCTCCACTTGGCTCAGAGAAACTCTCTCTCTCTATCTCTGTTTCTCTTTCTCTCTCAGAGAAACTCTCTCTGTCTCTCTTTCTCTCTCTCTCTCTCACTTTCTCTGCCCATTGCCCTCCCCCATCATTTTTGTCCTCTCTTTCCTCCCATACTCTACCTGCCGCTGTGGGAGTGTGACTCGAACTCCAGCTTGGGGAGAGAGAGAGACAGACAGAGAGAGAGATGGAGGGGAGGGAGATAGAGAGGCTGGGCTGGGCTGGATGGAAGCCAGCCAGTGTGCTGCATCGCTGGGGCAGCACACAGTGGAGAGCAGGGCGGCCCCCGGACGGATAGGAACAAAGGCGGTTATCAGCGGGAGGCAGGAAAGACTGAGCTAGACGAGCCCAGCCGATGCACCGAGCCCCACCGATAAACACAGGGCATGGGGGGTTGGGGGGGTGGGGGAGTGTTTATCACGGCCCATGCAGCCCAGAGGAGACACCCACTCAGGCGAGTCTTCTTCTCCACCACACTCTCCATCTCCCCTGTCTGTTGTCCTCCACACAGGACCCTCCGCCCAAAACCGCAACATTACACACACACAAACACACACACACACCCCCCCCCAGGGAAACACATCCCATAATCCTCCTCCCCAGCCTACAGCAGGGCAGCAATGGCATATCCCAGAGTGCACTGCAGGAGAGCGAGAGTCGGAGGATCGGACACCACTGATTGGCTGATGTCCAGATGCAGGGACACAGGGTTTGTTCCTTCTTCTACAGCGCAGGAAACAGAGTCTCGCATAATGGAGGGCTGAGCAGAAATGGAAGAGGGAGAAAAAGAAAGAAAGAAAGAATAAAAAAAAAAACGAATGACAGAACCTGAGCCAAGAAAAGACAAAAAGAGCTTGATATGTTATCGTAACAAAAAAAAAAAAAAGTTATGGCGGGGAGAGTGTCTCGTGTTTCAGTCGGGTTTCTCGTCAGCTCTGGGACCTAATGCAGCCAAGAGGAGAAAAAAAAACGCATTCATTTAACAGCCATTGTGGCAGCATTAGCTGTTGTGGCTGAACTCTCAGACGAGGTCGTTTCATTCTCTTTGTAGAGACAGAGAGGTTTTTTCTCTCTTGTAAGCACAGGGATTTCTCTGCACAAACACACACTTTTTTCACTGTTGGCACACTCACACACTCACACACACACTCATGAACACACACGTGAGCCACAGAACTCATTACCTCAATAAGCCGTAAAAGCAGCTGCTTTCAAACTTGACTCTCTCTGTAAAGGGGCTTCTTCCTCATGTTGCTATAATATAGATTCATAACTCTGTGTATGCTAGTCCAATGGAGAATAATTTTTACTTTCAGTTCTAACCTCCAACCCCACACATGTCTCTTTCTTATGCATATCATTGGTGTTGACTGAGTGCTTTAGCCGTCCACTCTAGCCCTGGCCCAGGGTCTGGCGTGGGAGAGGACTTGAGTGTGGATAGCCGCGGACATGCCTCAGTAGGTCAGGCGAAAGACACACATGACATCCCCCCGCAGGATAAGAGGCACCACTGTCAAAACTACTGTGGACCTGCCAATCCATGCATTACACACACACGCACACATACATACACGAATACCCTCATACACAGACACATGCAAGGCACACAAAGACACACTCACATGTGTGCACAGACTTGCGTATCTCAGCAAAATTGCATCAATCCTCTTCCATGAATTTAGGCCCCTCTCAATTACCCATCATTACCTCTCTGATCATCATTGCCCCCCACACCCATCCACATCCCGGAGGCTCTTCCCAAAGAGGGAAGCAGACTTCAGAGAGGCCCAGCTGGGTTTGAGTCCACCCCCCCAACACACACACACACACTCTTACACCAGAGGCAGGTGGAGGACTCTGAATACCAGGCCTTGTCCTCTCTCCCTCTGTATCCTTTCCTCTCCCTCCCTCTCTCTTTCTCCATCTCTTCTATATCCCCTCCCATTCTCCCAGGGGCCTCTCTTGCCCCTCTCCCTCTCTCCCTGTAAAAGCCACACATAATCAGGGGCTTTCTCTCTGCCCTCGGCTAAGAAAACAGCCCGAATAAAAATAAACTGCATCACGGTGGCCATATACATGCAATAAACCACATGTGAAGCCTTTTGCGCTGTTAGATAACCATTTTAAAGCAGTTCCAGACTGTGGGCTGACAGTTGGAATTTGACTGTGCTGGGCTACTGCCTGTCTTAGCCGAGAGAGAGATGCTCTGAGAAAGGAGAGCACTAGTTTAACACTGAGACCCCTGTCCAGATTCAGGACTCCTGAAAGTCAGTTTAGTGCTTAAGGTGCGATTCACGATTTGTGTTGTTATTATACGTTAATTAATTTTGTTTCCGATATCTAGTGAATTGTTTCTCAGTAGTCCTCTGGCTGTCCTCTCGGAGTGTTTGCTCCATAAAAGCTTGCCGCTCGCACACAGCTCCAGCTCTGTGGATGGGAAACAAGCTAAGTGGTTTCACTGAGCCATAAACACTCTCAGCCCAGCTGCACTCTCACTTCAGAAGTGCCGAAGGAAGGAGGATCTATTTCATCTTCAATTTGTGAAAAAATTGTGAACAGAATTGTGAACTGCACCTATACCACACTTCAGCTGACTTTTCATCCATGTTAGATGGGGTACTCATTCTGTGAACACATACAGTGTGTTTTACACTTTTGGTCCCTGAGCTATTAACTGTTATTAAATTGGGACCCCACAGTGCTTAAAATCCACTGCTGGTCAGTGTGGATCATACACACACATACATGCACATACACACACACACACACATGCATGCTCACACCTTGTAAGAGGAATGAAGGGAAGTCCTCAGTAGAGTCCTGCATTCTTTCCCTGTTTCCCTGTCAGCAAACCCAGGAACATACCCTACATAGTACATCTGGCCTCACATGCTCCATCTCCTCCAACCCCCAAACGACGCCTCTCTGCCTTAGACACACCAGACCATCTGTGGCAATACACAACGACACCCAAGGCGAGGTGGTGCTTTTCCTGACTCATGATGTCGACATAATAATACTTGTATAGCTACTGATCTATGGAATGGCATATAGTAGCACGCAGACACACACATACACACAGATACACACAGTTTTCTCCCTCCTTGTTTTCACTGTACCAAAACTACTTGAATGATGAACATGAAAGAGACCATTGAACACAGCTTGTTGTGTGTGTGTGTGTGTGTGTGTTTGTGCACACGTGTGTGTGTGTGTGTGTGTATGCATAACTGTATAGCCACAGTGCTCCGCTCTCAGTCTCTGGCCTATAGCTCAGCATGCCCTACCTGTGAGAGGAACCCATGGAGTTTGTTTCTGGTGTTGCTTATGATTGCTTATTTGTTTTTATTTGTGTTTTTTTGATTGAGTACTATTTTACAAAAATATTTCTGTTCTGTGTTCAGGTCATTTGTAATTATGATTTCTGCGTTCATTATATTATTATAATTATTATTAATATTATTATTGTATTAGTCCTGTATAACATATTTGTTCTAGTTTATTTCTTTCTTTGCTTTGTATTTTGTCCTGCTTCACCCAGACTGTTGGTTGGGGATTGTTGGTTTTTCACTTCATGCTATTCATGCAACAGTGTGTTATTCTTGCATTAGAGAGGAGAGGGGTAGTCAAGAGGGGCAGCCCACCCCCACCCCAACAATATCCCCCTTTACTGAGAGACACTGTATGGCTTCTGTTGTTAGCAGGATGTAAGGCTTAGAATGGCCTTTCCTCGAAACCCAGAGCCATGGAGGTGGTGAACAAACAGAGTGAGGAGATGGGGAGGGAGAGAGGGAGGATATTGGGCTGGTGGGGGTGGTCCTGAAAAACAAAGGGAAATTGAATGGCTTCTGGAACAGCACCCTCCAATAGTGACAATGTTTATTTGCTTCATTTTTAAATGTTGCATAACCATAGAGACCACAGCATTGTGACTAGATGGTGTAGGCACTTATTATTATGATTATTATAATAATAATTCTTTTATTTTATTTTATTTTTATTTTGCTCCCACTGGTAGAGGTCTTAGTAAGAGACTTGTTGTGTGTGTGTGTGTGTGTGTTTGTGTGTGTGTGTGTTTGTTTCACCACACACATACCTCTAAAAAAAAAAAAAAAACATGAACAGGTATAAAAGATGTTTTTAGAAAGGTTGCCCAAATGAGGAAGAACGGGTTTAATGGAACAAAAAACGTCATTGTGTTACTGTGGGAAAATCAGTCTGGTAATATGTATAAGCCATAAGGCCTCATTTCAAATTCAGCCAGTCTCTCGATACAAACATAAATGCCCAAATAGTTTCTATCTCATCTTATTGCTAGTTTATAATTTTTACATTTCTGTCATAGCTAGTTTATTAATTTACATTTCCATCATTCAGTGACAACAGTCACAATGATCATTTTTTTCTGGAATGACTAATCAGGACTGCTTATTATCATACAGAACTTGATCCCAACTGATGTAATCATAAGTGCCAAAGGCATTGCTTCCAGAATAAATTGGAATAATATAGACAGTTGCATTATACCATGGTAGATTACATTGAACAAAACATGTACAGTTTTCTATGAGTGATATGTGTTTTTAAGTGTATGTACAGAATTGAAACACATTGCTAATGTGTATTAGATACGCAGGCATATTTTAAGTATAAATCATTTTTTTTCCTTCTTCTTGCGTGATGTTGATGTACTTATGTTTCATTTTGTTTCTATTAGTTTTTATTTTCTGTTTTAGTTTGCATTTGTAATTGTTCTACAGTGCAGAACAAATTTCATTTGGTTAGTGATTTCTAAAACCAACATGGTCGCCATGATAAGTGAATGCCTAACCATTCCAAAGGATTGCTATTGCTATATATATATAGCTATATATATATATGCTATATATATATATATGCTGCTTGTATCAAACCAATGCATCAAAGCTTCATTTCTTGATTTCATGTATTTATTTTTTCAGTGTTCTCCTTTTAACTGTGATATCTACTACAACACATTGTGAGTGGTACATTGGGTACTATTTTCTCTTTCTTTTCACACACTTTGTTTCTCTTCATCCTTTATTTTTCCTCTGTCTTCCTTTCTTGGCTTCGCTTAAACGGCCTACAGTTGTTAGAATTTTTTTTTCTTAGCTCTTATCAGGCTGGTCCCTCAATCAAAATGGATACTAGCCATGTGACGTTTCTGTAGACAGAATCCCTGCTTACTTGGAAAAGGGAATATGAGTGACTTTTCTTCCTGATGACATTCTTATTAGATGTGCTTCATTTGCTACAATTCAGCTGGTCTTCCCAAGCGAAGCTACGGAAAGTCTAAGATGGATGCACGTTTGAGAGGCGGACATGGCTTGTGGTTGAAACAGGGTGGGAACTACAGAAGCACCGAGAGCTGAGTTTGGAATGGTAGGGAGCACACTGTTGCCACGGCAATGATGGGTGCCAAGACGTGTAACCCGAGGCGTGGCATTGGCTGGCCTCGTTGGTTGAACACAGCGGCATCGCCGGGCGGCAGCGGCGCGACTCGAGTTTTTCGCCGCGTTCTCTGCATCAGGAGATACCAAAGGCTTCAGGAAAGGATGAATGTTCATGTACATAACACTGGTTGGAATACAAATACAGTCGTACATTTTACAGTCTCAAGAAAAGCACACTGAGTTGCTACATTTTTCTACATTTATGAAATGTGAAAACAAACGATGTCTCAAAAGACCTCCCTGGTGTCCACGAACAGCGAACTTGACCGTTCATTCAAAGTTTTTTTTTTCCCACCTCTTCAGTGATTCAGTGATTTGGCAAGATCATTAGCATTTAGCATAGACAGACAAAGAAACATTATGACCGTGCATGTCAATGGGAACTATGGAGACATGCAACACTGTACAAACATGATCGCAGCCAATGCGCATAAAGAAAGAGCATCTCATTTCACGTGCAGTAGTCCCTGGGAATGTGTATTCTTCTGAACGTTTGCGCGAGGCGAAGCCGTTTTTCCGCCCCGGCGGAGAGTCAGCTATGGCGTTTTCGCCGGCACGACTGGTGGACCCGCTGTGCCGGGTCGGCCTGTCCCGCAGCCAGCACATTCATGAAAGAGTCTTTTTGAGTCAGGGTGGGCCCAAACGGGCCACAGCACTGTGCAGTGTGTGTTTTTTAAAGCCGCGTGGCTGTGTCTCCAAAGAGCCCGGAGAACGCTTTGAAATTGCTGTTGTGAGACTGACTGTGCATGAAAGATATAATTCCCACTGCCTCCCCTCCGCTAGCAGACGACAAGTAACAATCTCTCTGATAAATGATGTCGACTTTGTGCCATCTTGGCATATGAACAGGTTTATTGACGCATTGTTCGTATGACAAACAGGCTTGGACCTGGCTGACTTGGTGAATGGGTCATGTAAAAAAGGAAGGTTGTCTGCTCTTTCTCTGTGTGTGTTTGCCTCAGAGCTAAGAAGACTCTTTGGCTCTCAGCTCTAATGGAAAAGATTACAGTTTGTCTGCCAGGTTTCCATCAGCTGTGGGTTGAGCTGTGACTGAGCTTTCTGTCAAATCAGTCTCAGGCAAACTCCCTCACACACACACACAATGTCATCAGGTCATGACCCTGTTCGCCTCAGTTTTCCCCCTGATGTCACATACACACACACACACACACACACACACATATGCCTGGGGTGGACAAAGTAATGTCTGTTAATTCATGGCATCTGAAGACGGCTTGGTTTGCCACCAGAATACAGACAGGTCATCACACAGATGAGTGTGCGAGTGTGTGTGTGAGTGTGCAAGTCCTGCATTAGCACTTAGACTTAGGCTCAAGGTCTGTACCAGGGCCTTCCTCTCTCTCTTTCTCCTTCCTTCCTTCAGTCTGTCTCTCCCGCTCTTCCCTGCTACAGTCTCTTTCTCTCGCTTTCTCTCTGTCACTGTTTTTTTTTTTCAAATGGATCACAGAGACATAAACCGCTCCATACACAAACCTCGTATTTTAATGGAGTTGGTGGCTCCCATTTGGGCAGCTGTCTGCCTACCTTGAGCCATATTTGCTGGTGGCACTGTCCCCCCCCCCAACCCCACGCAAAATCTCTCCCTCTCCAGCCTAGTCATCAGCTAGTCATTTCAATATTTCCTCACCGCTCCAGCAATGCACACCATTTAGCATTTCTTTCTGTTCAGTGTCCTCCCCCCCAACTCTCCTGTGTCATGGTATAGACTGTGATGGTGTAGTTTTTTTTTTTCTTTCTTTTTCTTTTTATAAAGCGAGGCTTGTTAGAAAAAACAAAAAAAAAAAACACACAGGCTCCTGGCCTCTAGCTGTTTTCCCTTAACCTCCTCCCTCTTTGTGACCTTCCACCTGCCTTCCTTGATGATGTATGTAGTCTCTGTTTTGTACATCACCATGCGATGCCTGTCCCAGTGACTTCATGGTGCTGTTCTTCTCGTCTGCGCTCCGCTGTTACGCGCTTTGTACAATTAAAATAACAAACTCTTACTCAACTATGGCCAGTTCATCTCTTTTCATGACCTCATCCAAAAACAAACAGATAAGTAAATTAAAAAAAGAAAGAAACTGCCGTGTATCATAACGTTATTATTTTTCTGTTTTGCAATCAAACCAAATCACTACAGTGAAGTATTACAGTTGTACAGTTCCATGACTTATTCAGATATTAATGTGCTGGTCAATGGTTGCTCTGCTGTATCTTTTTATGACATTATTTTTTACATGTTAGACAATATATTGTGACCATGTCCTATGCAAATATGAAAAATTAACAAAATTGTTAAATAATGTATGTTGTCTTAACTTGTATGCATGAATAGTGAAGTTTACATTTGAAAATAAATTCATAAATAAGCATAAATAATCTGTTTTGTTGCTTTCTTAATGTCATAATGTGTGTGTGTGTGTGTGTGTGTGTGTGTGTGTGTTGATCAGATAGCTCGTAATGGTGCTCTCTGTCTATGTACCCCTAGGGAGACTTATGTTTGCTATGAACAGGTGTAGGATTGTTGGCTTACACAGCTCACTTGCTCTCATCTCCTTTGCCGTCACACCCAGTATCATCCACAACCATCATGGCATAAAGGTATGACTGTAGCTCATAGCCATCTTTTAGTTCTGAATGAATGTATATTATGTATGTAGTATCACAATGATAGGAATTCAGAATGAGAAGAATGAGTGGTTCAGAATGAGTGACTTTTGAAATGCATCGTCCATCTTGACACAGTGCATGTTTTGACTAAGTATGACTCAAATTATGACTTATGACACTATGACCGAAGTCAGCACCCATTCACTGTTAACCCCTACACACCCACACACACACACATACGTGATCTTTTAAAACGATCAATATACTTGACACCATGAGAGTAGAAAAGGTTTGGATAATCTAAAGAGGTGACAACTTTTAGTGTTTAGATCAGTTCTGTTTGTATCTGTGTGTGTGTGTGTGTGTGTTGCTTAGTACAGTTAGGCCAGAATAACAGAATTAGACTGGTACTGACCCAGGAAACACTCATGTCTAACAGGTAACACTTCTGTCCCAAAGTCTAGGAATGAAGGGCGCCTTCCTGTCAGAGTTCTATTTTTTCACAATCACATGTGATAGCATAGCGCATATGCCTGACCGCCAATCCAGCTTGTTGTGTGTAACACACCATGACCCATGCCCTGTGTGTGTGTGTGTGTGTGTGTGTGTGTGTGTGTGTGTGTGTGTGTGTGTGTGTGTGTGCAAGTGCGCATGTGTCTTCAGCACCAGGAAGTACACCTTGTTCCTTAACTGACTGCACCCATGCAAATATTTACTGTAACTGTTGCGGGAAACGGCTGCTGAGAAACCGTGTGTGTGTTTGGCTGTCGTGGCAACTAAAAGCCACCTCTGCTATCAGACAGTGCACCACTGTGCTGCTTAATGCCATATCATGTCATATCTACATTAAGATACACTTAAGCTGAAGGTGAAACACACACACACACACACACACACACACACACACACACACACACACACACATACACACAAACAGCTACATCATGTGCAACACATGTGTGAAGATGTGGCCATCTCTCAAACCTGCAGGACTCCGGGTATTAATTTGCCATTAACACATATGCAGCCCCTCTGCATCCTAGTCCAAGACCATTAAGCAGTCAGCTGGAAAACAAGGCATGTGGATAATGCAGAGGAATGGAACTAGCTGGCAGTCCTCACTTTCGTGGCCTTCCTGCATGTGACTGTAAACGTGGCTGTAATGGACTGTGCTTGTGTGTGTGTGTGTGTGTTTGTGTGTGTGGATGTGTGTGTGTGTGTGTGTGTGTGTGTGTGTGTGTGTGTGTGTGTGTGTGTGTGTGTGTGTGTGTGTTTGTGTGTGTGAGAGAGAGATAGAGAGCGAGATCAGCTCTGTTCTCCTTCTCAGTCCAGCTTTAACAGCTGAACAGGAAGGAAGAGAAAGCTAAAAATACTCTTCTGAAAGCAGAGCCGACTTCACCAGCACTGCCAGCTCTGGGCCAGATAAGGCCCAGGCCTAGTCTATAGTCAGCAGGGCTGCAGTACACACACACACACACACACACACACACAAACACAGACTTATGGGTGTGCCCCCCCTGCACACACTCATCTTACTCAGTTCTCATCTATGTGCATTATGAGGCCATGTCAGAACTATACAATACTGACACTTCATTCAAGTTAGATGCTTAGATGCATTTCTCTCTCTCTCTCTCTCTCTCTCTCTCTCTCTGTGTGTGCGTGTGTGTGTGTGTGTGTGTGCATGTGTCTTGGTGTTTGTACAGTATGTGTGAGTTTGTTATGTGTGGCCTGTGTGTGAGGGATGGTGTGCAAATGGTGGTGTGTTTACAGTGTTAATGGTGATCTAAATGTGCAGTGAGGCATGGATGCATACAGATACAGGTGTCTCAGGTGTCAAAGTGGTGTGTGTGTGTGTGTGTGTGTGTGTTTATGTGTGTGTGTATGTGTACAGCTTACAAAAGAAGTGGGTACACCTGTAGTGTACTGTATGTCTTACAGTAAATGTCATATGAGATGAGTAGCAGGAAATTTCTATCGATGTATATCATTTATCTATGTCTCTATCTCTCTCTCTCTCTCTCTCTCTATCTATCTATCTATCTATCTATCTATCTATCTATGTAGAAGACAACAGAGTTGTACACATTTCTGGGGAGATGTTCTGCCATCCTTTACAAATACAGTATTTTTCTTCAGCTGCTTTCTCTTTGCTCAGTGTGATGCTAGTGCTTCGCCTTCCTCTCTAAAAACAAACAAAATGAAATAGTCCTCCTCCCTAGTGTCTAGAGACTAGCGGTCATCTTATGAGCCAACATACACTCACTGGTGCCATCTCTAAAGGTCATCCCCCACTTTTGCAGTCATGCAGCCCTGCGCCATCAAACACACGCACATACACACACACACTTTCCTTTAAAGTTGAATTTGGCTGTTATCTCCTGTAGATCATACATGTTTCAATTCTTTATTGTTTCATATTTTGATGGAAATGAACATTTTTTGATGGTTTGAAAATGTCCTCCACACGGTCTGATGTTTTATGTTTCAATAACTCTGATTTCCTTTATATGCAGAAACCACACATCACCAACAGCTCAGCTACCCATGGTAAAAGCTTGCTAGCACTTATTGAGCTAGCTTATGGATTTAGCTATTTATTGCTAATTATATTATATTGGCAGTGTAATGTTGAAGGTTTTTCGTACATTTTGTTCAGTCCCAAAGCTTTTATCTACATGGTCCAT
>PYXC01002821.1:6340000-6392500 GCA_015244755.2 Tenualosa ilisha
AGAATCTGCTGATTCCGTGTGGAATCTGCTGGCGTGTTCGGTACATCACGCAAGAGCAAGCGTGTGAGGAATGGACTAGTCGTTCTGCTGAGGTGGCAGGCTGGACGCTTCATCAGAGGTATGCAATACTAGACTAACCAAATATTTCTTTTGTGGGATTGCATAAGCTATAGGCTGCTAGCTGAATACACACATGGCCTTACAGAGGAAGCCAATATAGGCTAATTCAAAGCTGCTTTGCATGTTTGTCAGAGATGATTTGAATATGTCAGTAGAGTGGGGAAGGGGCTACCTTGAACACACTCAAGAATGTAAAGTAGATGCTGATGAGTGGAAATGCTTGGTCGACCTGTTGTGCTGCACTAAGCTGTACAGAGCCATACCACTGTCAGTGACAAATGCCAAAAGGCAAATGCTAAAAACCCTCAACAAATCAGGGGAATGAGACACCTCCAGGGGGCTACCAATCGTTTCTCTGTTTGCTGTAGTTCAGCCTGTGCCTCCTCATCAGCAAGCTGCTGTGACCTTGTTGTCTCCCCCGCCAGAGCACTATGAGTATGTAAATGCAGAGTGTGTGTGTGTGTGTGTGTGTGAAAATGTATGACTTAAATGTCGTGTGTCTTGTGTGAGTGGCATGTATTGTGGAGAGTGAGTGCTTTTCCTGTTGATCACAGAGACTGACTGGGCAGGTGTGTGAGCAGGTGGCATGGCCTGGCGTAGCGCGGTGAGCATCGATCTTTTGTCAATTCGAGAGTTTTTAACCCGACACCTCTGGGCCCTGCCACATCTGAAAAATGACACATGTACACACACACACACATTTACATTTATGCATTTAGCAGATGCTTTTATCAAAAAAAGACACACACAAACACACACTCACACACACATATTTTTAACATCTTTGAGATGAGCTCTGTTAAGAATCCTTTTTAACCACTGAAAGTGACAAAGAGGAAGAGAACCATTTGTGTGCGTCATCACCCAGTTAGTCTAATGAGGTAGCTGAATAGGTTAGTGAATTTACATTTACATTTACATTTATGCATTTAGCAGACGCTTTTATCCAAAGCGATTTACAACTCATCAACTATCAATTGTTCAGGGCCAGTCTCCCCTAGAGCAACTTAGGGTTAAGCGCCTTGCTCACGGGCACAACGGTGGCAGCTGGGATATCAATATGTCGCCCTGCAGGCAATATCCAAATGGTGATGCTGAAGGTAGAATAGAACCTGTGTTCCACTTGAGACATTACATGTGCAAACCATTCATAGGATTATTATAACAGTAATCCTACAGTACTTAAGTATGTATGCATGCTTAATACATTTGCAACAAAAGCAGAAATGTCAAAATTGTTTTGTTTTTTAAGTTTTGTGTGTAATTGTAAAGTATTACTGTAGGAGTGTGCCTGCTTTAAAACTCTAATGTTGCTATGACCACACGATGAGAATCCAGTCAGTACATATCATGCTGTGTTTGAGAGGCTGTTGTGTTGTTTCACACAAATAGAAGATGTAGAGACACACAGAGAACAAACCACACAAAGACAGCTTTGGTAACAATAAACTAATCTTGTTTTGTTTCTTTTGCTATTTACATTTGTACCTAATGTGCAAATTAATAATTTAAAGTAGTGTAAAACTCTCAAATGAATATAAAATCATATTTTCTTTTTCTTCTCTGGTATTGTTTTGTTCCTTTGTTTTTTTACAATTCTAACACGGTGAGTCCAGAAGCTTGTCACATAGAAAGGAGGAAGAAGAGGAGGAGGATTAGGAGGAGGACCGTGAGGAAGAGGATGCTGCAGTGTGTGTGTGTGTGTGTGTGGTGTGTGTGTGTGTGAGACTAGAAACTGGAGAGGGGAATGACAGTGGAAAGCAAAGGACATCCTTGGCCAGGAGAGAAACTAACAGAAGGACAGCATCCTGGCATCCAGGCATCACCACAAATAAAAACAACAAACAAATAAACAAACAAACAAATAAAAACAAATTCATCCCAGCCACACCCACACCTTCTGCTGTCATATTTGGAAACACACACACGGTACACACACATACCCACACTGCAAGATGTCTCTTACAGCAGCTGAACATCACAAATTCCACAGAAGAACACATTTGGAAAGATTAATGGGTGTTGGTGTTTCTTTTCCTGTTGGCTGTGTGTGTGTGTGTGTGTGTGTGTGCATGTGTGTGTGTGTGTGTGTTGCGTGTGTGTGTGTGTGAGTGTGAGTTGAGGGTGTGCTGGGTGTGTCAGGCTCTCTGGGCGACTGAAGAAGTGTTCACAGTAAAGCACTGATGATGTCACTAATGATGTCACAGAAAGGCTTGTGGTGTTTCTGAGTGGCACTGAAATCAAAGGCGACAGCCTCGTCTCACTCTTCTGATCTCGGAGTGCACACACACACACACACACACACACACACACACACACACAGCAACCTGCTTCTCTATGGAGCACTACTCTCTAGTTAGGCTTCCTTAAGCCAGTTTGTGATTAGCAGTGACAGACAGATTTGTCATTTTTGTCTTGTAAGAGTCTAAAATGCTCATGTTAAAAAAATGTGGTGATAGTTTTGTTTTGTTTGTTGTTTTTTTTTTGTTTTTTTTTTTCAATTGTATCTTATCTGCCAAAGGGGGGTTATACATATATGTATTGCCTTACAATGTAAACATACCTGAGGACAAATTAAAAGTTTCTATGTTGTACTTGTGTTGTGTTCTGTGGAGTTTTGGTTTGTGTGTCTGTGTTGTACTTTTGGCACATCTGAAATTTGGTTTAGATGTTTTAGAACAGAAAAGCCCAATGTGATTTGCGTCCATCAATCTTTCTTGGCAGTGCTCATAATCCTGGGAAACAGCATCGTAAACGACCTCATCTGTGCCGAAGCCAACAACACAGACACACTCTGGACTCTCCAGTGGAACCGCTGATCTGGCCTAAGTCTATATTACGCTTCATAAACACCATATCAGGTACAACAACTCCTTATTGTTCCACAGGGACCCCTAGCATGTGTCTGAAATATCAAATCAGGAGGGTATTCCCAAAAAGTGGTTAAGTGATAAACCTGGCTAAGTTAACCTAGAGAAAGTGGTAAATCTGTTAATAGAGTAGCTGACTGGCTTTATGTCGTTACAACTCCAGGCTCTTCTACTATCAGGATTAGCACTACCTCCATCTTAAGTGGCCCAGGTTTGCCACTTTACCACCTTCTTGGAATAGCTCCCAAGTTAAACTTTTTTTCAATCCACACAGACCTTTAACATGTTTCACAAATATCACATCCACTACAGCTCCTCATCAGTGATACAGAGATCCTGTGCTGTTCCATCAAAGGCATAAATCTTCTTTTCCTATGGCTTCTATATTCTGACATTTAAATTTATTCTAAATAATTTCACACCCATCCTCTTACAGCAGAGCCGTTCATCCCAGATCTAAGCCTTATCAGAACCAGATCCAGGCCTTATAAGAACCAGATCCAAGCCTTATCAGAACCAGATTCCAACCATACCTCCTGACCTGGAATGACCTGCAGTCTGATTGAGATAACGTACGGCTGATGATGTGCTGATGTTAAATTTGTTCCAAACACTTTCAGAAACAGCTGTTTTGCATTATCATGATTTAGACTGGAGCATAGGCACACACACACACACACACGCACACGCACCCACACCCACAGACACACACACGAGGCCTTTAAGTCAGTACATGGTGCTGTAAGCTGATGTTCTTGAGAGAAACACTGCACACCACAACACAGACCGAGTAGCACAGAGCTGTCACAGAGATATGTTCTCAGTTGCATGGACATCAGGCTGAAATTAGGTCAGGAAAGTAACAGGGCAAGTTCGTTATCACTCGTGGGATGCATAGATTACAAAAGAGGGGGAAGGGGGGGAGGGAGAGGTGCTGACATTACCAAACTTATTGCTTTTTAAAAAATTCCCATGCTTAGCAGTGCATTTCCCTCCCTTTGTACTTATTTGTAATGCACAAAGAAAAAAAAAGAACATTATTCAATATAGAGACTTCAAAGGACTAAGCTGAGAAGTATTGCATTCAAATTGACCTCTAAGTGGAGCGACTCCTCTAAGGTACTGCAAGCTCCATGGAGATTGACATATGCGTTTAAATTTTTCTCTCACACATAGACAGGTACAGGTGACATTACAGTAGGTGCTCTGAGCACAGTGACGGGCTTTTACTTTAGAACAAGTAAAAGATCGATCCGACATAAACATACAAACAAACAAACAAACAAACAAAGCAAACTGACAAAACGTACAAACAAACAAACGAATGCAACAGCACAATCTCTGGCCAAAGCTGTAAACTGACTCCTGTCACTCGTCCTGTATGTTGTTGTTGTTGTTGGTGATGATGTTTACAGTGTCCTTCACTACTGGACAAAATGCAACTTGAATACGAAGAGGCCTTGCTTAAATAGAGTAGGACATGGTATGCCAGTATGCCAGCGTTGCCCACTATACCCGCCGAGGAGTGGCGGGAGGTGCCCATGGGTAGTAGGGGCAAATACAGGGTCCGGCAGATGCCCCCGTGGGGTGTGGAGGAGGTGGGGGTGGGGGGGGGGGGGGGGGGGGGTTGTGGGCTATCCGGTTCTGTGGGCTTTGCCCTCCCGTTCCCTGCGGCGAAGCTCCTCCCGGTAGCAGTAGGAGCAGAAGTTCTCCGTCTCGGGACGACCGTAGAACGAGCAGTTCTCCCGCTTGCAGCGCCGCTGCTGGAAGCAGTACGCAGAGCAGACGGAAGTCGAGACGGAACCGGACACGGATCCACTGCGGCCGGTCATGCCCACCAAGGGCGTGGTGCCGCCGGTGCCCATGCCAGTACTCCCGGTGCCACCACTGCCACTGCCTTTGGTTCTGTCGTGGTGTCCGAGCCAGTGGCCATGCGGGGAGGGCTCGTCGTCAGCGTACTCCAGGCAGTCACGGAGGTCATTGATGTGGAAGCCATTTGTGTAGGTGTGGGACTTGTGCTCGCCAGGCATGGCGTAGGACAGGAGGGAGTCGTGGTGGTGCCCGTAGGCGCTGCCGTGCCCCGCGTGGTGCCCGTAGCCGGCGTGAGCGGCGTTGGTGGCGGTGCGCAGGCTGGGCAGCCGGGACGGACTGTAGCTCTGCGAGGACAGCGAGCGGTTCTGTTGTGGGTACGTGGCGCACGTCTTAAGCGTGCCCATCTGGGGCGGCGGACGACATGGCAGCGGTGCCAAGGGCTCCTCGCGCGCCACCTCCCGCAGGTGGATCACACTGTGGCGCTGCACGGGTGGCGTATGGCTGTAGTGGGCCGACACCGGAACCGGACCCAAGGGCCCCACCGAGGAGCCCATCGAGGACCCGGGCCGCTTAGCACCGTTGCTGGGAGAGGAGAAGGGCACAGGGGACATGGAGGACGAGGGGACGGGGGAGGGAGTGGAAGCCGGGGCGGAAGTTGCAATGGCCGGGGTGGGGATGGGGATAGGGGAGGTGGAGAGGATGGGGCTGCCCCTGTCGGGCACCCTGGAGGAGAGCTGCGGGTGGGGGTGGTGGTGGGCAGGGAGGAGGACCGGAGAGCAGCTCTCGGGGGGCGAGCTGTCAGACCGCTCCCGCTGGAACACGCTCTCTTGCTCGGGTCGCCTCATGGCGGAGGTGGTTGAGGACGGAACCGACGTGGCGACGGAGGTGGTGCTGATGGTGCTCGTCGTCACGGCAACGCCTCCTCCATTGGCCTGGGGCTTCTTATCGTTGGCCTCGGCCTTCCTCTTCTGCTCCTGCTCGGTGCTGAAGCGCTCCTGGGCGCTGGTCAGGTAGTAGCTGATCATCTCTTCGTGGAACTGGTGCCGGTGGCTGGTGAGGAGCAGGCCGGCGAAGATGAACTTCCGCTCGCCCTGCATGGCCGCCCGCAGGATGTTCAGACTCAGCTTCACGTCCGTGCTGTACTTCCAGCTCTCCGGGCCGCTGCTGCCTCCCCCGTTGCCGCTGCCGACGCTGGAGCCCTTCCCCGACCCGCTGCCGGGCCCCTGGCCCGGCCCGGGTGAACTCCCCGAGGCGCGGTCCGTGGGCGAGGGGCTGGTGCATTTCTCCGAGGAAGACGTGCTGGCCGACTGACCCGACTCCTCTTTGCTGCCCTTACGGGTCTTGGAGTCCTTTTTCTTGGTTTTGGGTTCCACGCTTCCTCCTCCTCCTCCTCCACCGGTGCCGTTCTCGGTTCCCCCTCGGCTGCTGCCACCGCCGCCGCTGCTGCTTCCGGAACCCGAGCCGGACTTGCTAATCTTCCCGTGCACGAGGCCGCCCAGGCCGCCCATGTTCTTCTTGAGCTTGATGCCCAGGGTCTTGCTGAAGCTGCCCAGCTTGTTAGCCACGGAGTCGGCCCGCGTCTTGTCCTTGTCCTTGCGTTGTGGCTTGTCCTTGTCCTTGGCCTCCTTGCCGCTGGGCTTGCTGCCGTTGGAGTTCACGTTGGAGTTGCTGCAGACCGACTCGCGGTCCGAGTCCATGGACTCAGCCAGCGACTGCACGTCCTCACCTGCCGAGGCGGTAGGGGACTCCGGCTGGGCGAGAGGAGCCTGATGGAGGGGGGATGGAGTGAATCGGGGGGGGGGGGTCAGGGGCAAAGGAAACAAGAAAAAAGACAGATTGACATGAGAAGGGGGATTCAGCTTTACGGACTTTGCTCCGCACTGTTGCGCTAAGACAGCTTAAGCAGTGAGGGGGGCGTTTATTTTTAGCTACTGTCATCCCCTCGCTTTCCATGAAACACCAAACCTGGGAATAACAAACAGAGGGAATACAATTCTCTGCCATTTAATTAGTGAAGAGAAGACGAAAGCTGTTTCAGGAGTCATATAAGGACTACGACTAGGGGACTGAAAGAGAGAGAAGAAGAAGAGACACAGGAACAGAGGAAGATAGAAAATAGGTGAAGAAAGAGATGAGGAGAGTAAAGAGAGTGTGTATGTGTGGACTAAAATGTGTGTGTGTCTGTGCGTGTGTGTGTGTGTGTGTGTGTGTGAAAGAGAGAGAGAGAGAGAGAGGGAGGAAGGGAGGGAATGGAGAGGACTGCTTTACCCTTGTTTCTGAGGGAATACGGATCCATGTTACATTCATGTAGTTGTGCAGCAGGTTGAGCTTGGCCTCCAGGGACAGAATGAGACTGCAGACATGAGAGAGAGAGAGAGAGAGAGAGAGAGAGAGAGAGAGAGAATGTTGTTATACTCCATTATCTGCTGCTGCAGGTGGGCCTCAGCCCCTCATACTGACAGCCCCATTTCCAAAGCAGAGGAAGCAGCTTGTCCAGTGGCCTTGTGCTAATAGGAGCCTTCCTGACAGCTCAATCTGCCTGTCTGAGCACAGAACTGACTGAGCACATCCCCATTTGAGTGCGCACGCACACACACGTACGCACACACACACACCTCAGTGCACACACACACACACACACACACAAACAAATACACATGCGCGCACACACCTCAGTGCACGCACACACACACAAACATGCACGCACACAAACACACACACATATATATGCACACACACACATACACACACACACACACACACACACACACACACACACACACACACGCACACACTATCCTAGCACATCCTAAACTGGACACATCCCTGTCTGAAAGGGCATTAGACATATGGGCCTGATGTAGCCTGTCTCAACCTAAATCATGCCAGTAGTTCCAGCAAATAAGTGTTTATGCGTGGGTACAGAAACCCACAGTGGCTAAGGCATCATCAGAGGGACAGAAAGAGACAGGGAGAAAGAGAAATGTGAAAGAAAAAAAGAAAAAGAAAGTAAGTGTGAGTGTAAAGAATGGGGGGACAGAGAAAAAGAAATGAAAAGGGAGAGAAAGAAAAAGCGAATAAAGAGAAAAAGGGAAAGAGAGAATGAGAGAGAGATAGAAAGAGAGAGAAAGGGAGTGAGAGAGAGAGAGAGAGAGAGAGAGAGAGAGAGAGACCCAAATAACTATAGACACCAGTGGGACTAGCTGTAATTAGTGACTATTCAGCTGCGTATTGAGGACCCAATGATGCATGCATTTCATTACTTAGAAATCCAAGCAGCTGTTTGCAACTGTGTATCAACTAATCCAGGAAAAAACAGCTTTACAGCTGCCTGCTTTTTACATCCTCCACGTAACACTCATTTATCCTTTTGATCTGTCCATCTCCTACTACAGCACTTTACTGTACATGAGAGAAGAGGGCCACATTGTCAGACACTCCCTAACCTAGGGGCCTATTGTGCATTTGTAGACGTGCCCTTAAATGTACAGTGCCACGATGCTCAGGGTTAGTTGTGCTTGACTGGGTTAGGGTCTGGGGTAGGTGAGATGACTGTTGGGGGTTGGTGGTGCTAACTTAGCACAGGCTGCTGTGTTTGACTGGTACTGGTATTGGGTTAGCCTTTGCTAGCGCTAGCCTCTTCCCAGCAGAGGTTTATGTGACCCGGCTGCATAGGTTTAGCATAAATCCCTCACATGCTGAGCATGTAGCCACAGATGGAGGGAGGCACCCCTATGCCCATATGCTCTGGAAGTGTGTGACTGGAGGTTACACACCACACACACACACACACACACAACACACACACACACACACACACAAACACACGTTCACGCTCAACACACACACACACACACTCAAACAAGGCCTCAAAGAGGATCACACACACACACAAACACACATACACACGCACACGCACACATACAGCCACACACACGTGCAACAGCGCCCCCTTACTTGGCCATCTTGGTGTTGTCGTTGTCGTCCCTCCCCCATTCCCAGTCTCTGCCTGGATCCACGGCAAAGTGGAGCGCTAGCAGCTTATGCTCAGAGTCTGTCAGAGGGATCACGGCTGCAGCAGAGGAGAGAGGGAGAGAAAGAGAGGAGAAAGAAAGAGAGACAGAGGAGGAACAGAGGACAGGAGGAAAACAGGGGGGGAGGAGAAGTGGGAGGAGAAGAGAGGAGGAATTAAAGAGATGAGATGAAGAGAGGATGACAAGGAAGAAAAGGAGAGAAAAGAGAGGAAGGGAGGAAGGAGGAGGGGAATTGTGGGAGTGGAGGATGAGAGAGAAAAGAGGGATCAAGCAAGCCCAGAGGGATGAGTGGAGAGGAGGAGAGTGAGTTGTGTGGGGAGAAGATGAAATGAGAGAAAAGAGAAGGATCAGAGAGAGAAGCAGAGGAGAGAGAGGGAGAGACGAGACGAGAGAGGGAGAAGAGAAAAAGATGAAAGAGAAAAGAAGCATGAGCACACATGAGAGCAGGAAAGAAGGGGATGAATGATAAGAGCATTGAAAAGAGAGAGAGAGAGAGGAGTGGTGAAGTGAGGAATACAGGAGTGAGATAGAGATGGAGACAGTGTGTGTGTGTGTGAGTATGTGTGTGTGTGTGAGAGAGAGACAGAGAGAGAAAGAGTAGGTGTGAGGGAGAGCAAATGAAAAAGAAAAAGAGAGAGATGGAGAGAGAGAAGTTATTTGTTATTGAAACCTTTAGATTACCACTCCCTTTGTAAGATGCATTTGCATTTGAAAATCCAAGATAAACAACCTTAAAATCTTCAGACTGAAAAGAAAACAGCAAGAGTGTGTTTGTGTGTGTGTGTGTGTGTGTGTGTGAGAGAGAGAGAGAGAGAGAGAGGGGAGGGAGAGAGAGAGAGAGAGAGAGAGATGAAAAAAGACAGTCCTACTGCAGAAGCTGGCCCAGGCCAAAGTCACATCAGGTCTGGGCCAGAGGCTCCAGCCAGATTCCTCTGCTGTCTTAGGGAGCCTCCCACAGACAAGACGAAAGAGTGTTTTTTACAAATGATTTCAGCCATACCCTGCCTGTTCCGTACACTTTCTGTACACATAACACATAACACATAAACTCAAGCATGCTCTTTATGCTACCTGAATGTCTGTACAACACACAACCTCACACACCCACACACATACAAACACACACACACACACACACACACACACATTCATATGCATGCGTGTCTCACAGGATGTGGGCAGATCAAAGTTTCATAGAGGCACAGGTTGAGATTAGACACTGCCTTAACCCTATAGAGTCCCTCAAATCCTCACTCTTCTGGGACTGGGGGAGACAGGGTTTGGGAGTAGGACCTAACCTCTGACCCTTTGCCTCGGGTACTGTGAATGGCTGAGGGGCTGAGAGCAAGGCAGAGGCTCCAGAGAGAGAGAGAGACGGTAAGAGAGTGAGAATATAGACACAGACATCGTGTATCCAGGATGAAGAGGAAGAAAACATTTGTGGTGCCACCTACGTGCAGCATCCACAGGAAGACACATTTCAGTATTAATCACCAGCTACACACATCACACACACACACACACACACACACACACACACACACAAACAACACGATGCAACAGGGCTTTGGCACACAGTCAAAGGTTGAGCAGGGCCCTATTTCTTAATCATTGAGAAAGAAAAAGACAGATAGTGATAAAGAGAATGAGAGAGAGAGAGAGATGAAAAGAGAGTAGAGAGAGAGAGCGAGGGAGACAGAGAGAGAGAGAGAGAAAGAGAAACTGTGACTGCTACACCCAAACCCTTCCTTCCTCTTCCTTGACTCTCTGTTCCCTTCTCTCACACTCCTGCAACCACAACTCTAAAGCACACACGTACGCAGTGTCCCCCACCAACCACACACACACACACACACACAAACACACACACACACACACACACACATACACACACACACCTCACACCCCATACCTATCTCTGTACAGACTATGAAAGAAAGGTGGAAGAAAGGACAGGTAGAAAGAGAGAGAAAGAAAAGACCAAGAGTCAGAGCAGGAGAGCAAGCAAGGAGAGAAAGAGAGCGAGGAAGAGGGGGAGAGAAAGGCCCAAGTCAGAGTGAGGGGGAGGGATGGAGTGAAAAACTGAGAGAGAGAGAACAGCAGAGGGGGGGCAGGGTCGTGTTCTCGTGACAGGGGGGAGTTGCAGTGTGTTCAAGCAGAGGACATTCCAGCCCCTTCTGTCACACTTAGGGAACACACAGTCTCCTCTCATTCCCTTTCTCTCTCTCTATCCCTCTCTCTCTCTCTGACTCTGGTTCCCTCCTCCTTCTTTTCCCCCTGCATCCTCCATTGCTCTCTCTCTCCTTTTTTTCTTTTTTTTCTTGCCCTCTTTTTGCTGTCTTGCTGTCTTTGTCTTCTACTCAAATATGTACTACTGGCACAACAATGTGTTGCCATAGCAAACAAATACAAAGAGGAAAGAAGATGGGAAGGAGATGAGAAATAAATATTAAAATAAAATATAATTCATTCATCCGCTCACCCTTTGTCAAACACACTCTCTAATTCTTTCTCTTTGTGTAGTTCTTTTCTCTCTCTCTCTCTCTCTCTTTCCCTTTCTCTCTCTCTCTTTCTCTCTCTCTTTCCTTTCCTCTCTCTCTCTCTCTCGTTCTGTCTCAGCTGCTGATGCCATAATACAGAGTGAACATGATGCTCTGAGTCAGTTAAAATAACACTATACTGGCCTGGTAATATTCCACTCTGAATATGTGTGTGTGTGTGTGTGCATGAGAGAGAAAAAAAGAGGGAGAGAGAGAGAGAAAGAGAGAAAGAGACAAAAAGAGAGAGCGTGAGTGATGAAGGAACAGGAATAGACATACTCAGTGAACAAAGGACAGGGGTGATTAACTCCACCGCACAAACTTCCAGTCTCATTCTCCTGTTGATTTCTCAATCATCTCAGAGCTTTGTCTCCTGCCCACAACCTTTCATTTCCACACACACACACACACACACACACACACAGATGCATGCAAGGACTCAGACACGCTCTCACTCTATTTCTTTCTCTTTCTCGCTCTAGCTCTCTCTCTTACACACACACATTCCATTGGAGACTCCTTGAGGGTTAAGCAGACGCCGTTCCACAAGCAGCTCTGTTTTTCTGCCAAGACGTACACTTACCCAACAGACCTCAAAAAAAAAAAAAAAACCCTGAACGAGTTCATGACCTCAATGGATGTACCAGTTGGTGACCCCAGCAGACCTGAACAACAAAAAAAAAAAAGCTCTGTGCCAGTTCAGCTTGCGTGGCCAGTTGTGTAATGGCATTATATTTAGGATAGCTGGTATCAGGAACAGGGCAACACTTAATAAGGCCAACAAGTGACAACTGGTATCTAATCATTAACCGCACCGCGCGGAACGCAATGTAAATAAAAGGCGTGCTAATACGCGGCGCGGCGGAGTGGCTGTTCGAGGCCACACGAATGTGCTTGCCGTGGTTTTTCCATAATCGGCAGGATAAATATGCTCCCCTTTGCCCAGGCCGGGAGCCCAGGCCGACGTTGATAAGGGGGGGCTGAGCAGGGGCATCCGGCAGAGCTAATCAGCCATGCCTGTGGGGTCATGCTGCCAGGGGGGCGGTGGGGGTAGTGGGAGTGGGGGGTTGGGGGGTGGGGAGTGGTGGAAATAGATTCAGCGGTGGCGACGGTGGCGGATGGTGTGGAGGTACACGAGGCTCAGCAGACACATGGAGTCAGGCCAGGACATCACAGGAGGAGGGAAGGGGCAAAGTACAGGCCGAGGAGGAGGAGGGGGTGGGTGGGTGGTGAAGGAAGGGACATTGAGTGCTGAACTCTGAGGAATGATGGATGCATATGCGCGCGCACGCACACACACACACACACACACACACACACACACACACACTGACTAACAGTTACACTCTCACCCAGACACACTCACATGCCCAGAAACATGTGTCCTATTTGTCTTCTGAGACACAAACAAACACACACAAACATTTTCTTTAATCACATGACCAAACACAATAGGTGAATACTTGACATTGCGCGCACACACACACACACACACACACACACACACACACACACACACACACACACACACACACACACACAGGTCTACTCTTACAGGAAGGATATACCACACAAAGGTTCTATTAGTAATTCACATACTCTACATTTCTCTCTCTCTCTTTTTTCTCTCTGCCACACACAAAGACACAGTGATATAGCACCACCAACTCCCAAACACACACACACACACACACACACACACACACACTCAGGCAAACAAACACAGTGTTCCCAGCAGGGTCAGGCAGTGGACAGTGGAGGGGGGGGGGTATATGGGGTCATGTCCTTACTCCTACATGCAGCTGTCCTCCCCTGCAACCCCCCCCCCACACACACACACAGACAACTCTCCTTGGCTCTGTGTATAGCTCTGTGTATAGCTCTGTGTGTGTGTGTGTGTGTGTGTGTCTCCTTGCCTGGCCTGCGCCGTTGTTCTGTCTTGGGCGCGGTCCAGACTCACGGCACAGGCCAACTCAGCTCCGGGGGAACGACGGAGTAATGTATTTACTATCGCCGCTGGCAACCGAGCAGCCCTGTCCCTGACTGACCTCCTCTGAGCGCGAGCATATGCACCACGACGTCAACATTCCCCCCCCGCCCCCACATGTATATACACACACACCCCTCACAGACCCCGGCAGAAACACAAACCCACCACCAGTTGTTTCCTGGTTGGGCCACAGAGAGACAGAGAGAGAGAGAAAGAGAAGAGAGGAAAGAGAGAGAGAGAGATAGAGAGAAAGAAAGAGAGAGAGGGGGAAGTAAACTATGGAGTGAGAAATGAGCAAGGAAAGTGAGAATGAGTGTGAGTGAAAGAGTGAGTGAGACTGAGTGAGTGAAAGAATGAGTAAGTGAAAGTGTGAGCGAGTGAGTGAGTGAGTGAGTGGATGGAAGACGGGGGCAGACTCGTCCACTCTGTCTTCTCAGCACCAGTAGCTGTCAGAGGGAACAGCCTGTACCTCTGATCTAGAACTTCAGCGAAACATGACTCAGGAGATTCATCAGGGGATTTGAGCATGTGTCAGAGAGTTTGAGTTTGTGTGTGTGTGTGTGTGTGTGTGTCTGTCTGTTTGCCTTTTGGTGTCTGTGTGGAATCGGGCAGGATTGGTAAACAAACCTGAGTATGTGTGTGAGTGTGTGTATGTGCATGAGTGTGTGTCTGTATCTGTATGTGTATGTATGCTACATATATGCCCCACAAATACAGTATATGTTAACCATTAACTGCAGGCAGCTATCTGCCAACCTACAGTATTTGTACCTATCAATCTTTTACAAGCATGAGAGTTTCCGTGTGTGACTGAGTTTCTCCATGTATCTGAGTATTTCTAGGTTTCTGAGTGTGTTTTGTGTGTGTGTGTGTGTGTGTGTGTGTGTACAATACATATATGTAGATGGTTGTATGAGTGGCTGGGGCTGTGTATCTGTGTGTGTGTGTACGTGGCATTTGTGTGTGTATTTGGGTATATGAGCATGTGTGTGTGTGTGTGTATGTTTGTGTGTGATTATTTCTGGCTGTGTCATGTCATGCTTGTGTGTTGTGTGTGTGTGTGCAAGTCTGTATGCCAAACCTATGGAAAATCATAAACAAATGCACCTCCCAAATCAGCGAGGCATCACACCACTAGACAGTAATTACCCTCATCACGTCCGTGGGCTCTGGGGTTGGGAACCCACGACGAAGCCAATGGAGGAGATGACAGGTTGTCATTGACACCGCAACACTCCCTCCTCCTCCTCCTCCTCCACAGTCTAAGCTCCGATCGTCTGGCTCAGCAAACAGCCGGCCAGACACACACACACACACACACACACACACACACACGCACACGCACACACACACACAAACACGCACGCACACGCACACACACATACACCTACGCGCGTGCATGACACACACCCACACACACACACTTACACGCACGCACGCACGCACACACACACACACACACACACGCACACAGAGCCCTGGTCATCTCTCCCATGCCATCCCAGCTGAGCACAGCACAGTGCGGCTGGGAGCTGCGCCGGCTCGTACTGAAACACGGCCGCGCTTAGCGAGCAAGATCTCTTCCCAGAGCGTATCTGTCATGTGAATTATGCCTGATTTCATCTTTTTGAATGGGAGTCGGTGCTGAGCCGCTGCCCTATTTCCCTAGTGCAAGGCTTCCTTTGTCTTCGAGCCGCGCAGCCTAACGCCCCCTAGCGTCAGGCGCCGGTACAACAGCACAAGCACCCCGCCCGCCTGTCGGTGCGCCGCGGTCTGATGCCGCCCTTCCCTATTAGTAGAGACAACTGTATGCGCGCCCGCATGTGTGTGTGTGTGTGTGTGTGTGTGTGAGTGTGTGTGAGCGCGTGTCCACTCTTGTGTTGCAACGATCCGATCTGAATTCGTTTTGTTTTGATTTGTTTTGTTTGTCTGCATGTGCTTGGGGGGTGGGGGGATTGGGAGGGGGCGGGGGGGGCACAGTGAACTGGCAGCTTCTCGAACCCGTTGCACAACAGCAACTGCACGTTTGCCATCGCCACACTGTCCGGCTCCTTCTGGCGCTTCATCAAGTACGGAACCGTACGGAACCGAGCCATGCCGTGACGCAGCTGTGACGGCGGTGGCGGAGACGGGGATCACATGGTCACCACATTTGCCCGGCCACAAGAAAAGGGGAGCACGCTGTATGCTGTACAACTCATGGTGCCACATGGACCCCATTCCGGTGATTACCACTGCACTCAACAAAATGGGACTTTAGCCGACAGTCTGCTGCAAATGCAGACAGAGCCTGACTTGTATGTGGCATACATTGACCAGAGGAGCTGAAGTGTGTGTGTGTAGATGCAGGCGTGCGTGTGAGTGTATGTGTGTTTGTGTGTGTGTATGTGTGTGTGTTAAGGGGGTGATCTCATGGTGCCAAAACAAACCCTGGAGTATTTTAATATGGGCTACGCGTCCTGAAATAGCCACCGAGGTTTCCTTCGTGCTGTCTCTCCTCACACAAGTCATACAACTGCAGCCACACACACATATGTATCTTCACTCACTCACACGTACACATAACACACACTCCAGCTCATAGACTCTCCAACACACATAAAAATGAATGCACACACACACAGAAATGCCCTCTTTGTCAAACACAAGAACACACACAGGCACCACTGCACAGCACACACATATGCCCAATAAACCAGGTCTAACAGCCCGCATGACTCAAAGGTGAGCTATTCACACTGACGGATTCTGAACTCACACTCGCCATAGATGCATATTATGTACCAATCTACACAAACACACAAGCACACAAACACATAAACGTACACACAAGCGCAAGCATAAGGTAAACACAGACACACACACAAACACACACATATACACACACACTCATATATATATATATATATAAACACACACACACACACACTGCAAACTACACTTTTACAAACACACACACACTCAAACATACGCACACTCTTCAACACCCACACATAAACATAAACACATCATCCAACACAAAGAGGGTTGTCTGAGCTTGTGTGTGCATGTGTGACAGGAAGAGTTGTCTGTGCACCACCAGGATACACCTGATGATTTTACAGCCATGATAACAGATCCAGCCGCCCGAGCCACCCCCCCCCCACCCCACCCCCCACACACACCCACCCAACAGTGGCATCAAACACACATTCCATCTTGCCCCAATTAACTGGAGACACAGACAGACAGCTCTTCACAGGCCTGGAAGTTCAAACGGGAGGAGCGTAAACAAGAAAACAACCACAGCTATGCAGTCACCCCAACCCAGCCCTCACACAGCACACAGGGCCTGTGGAGGAGAGAAGGAGGAGGGAAGGAAGGGAGAGGAGAGAGGTAGAAAAGGGAACAAGAACAAGAGAAAGGCAGAGAGGGGAGAGAGATCTGTGGAAAGAGAGGAGAAAGGAGAAGTAGACAGGGAAGGAGAAGGGAGGGGAGGAGAGAACAGGAAGAGAGGTGAGGAGAGGAGAGGAGAGGAGAGGAGTGGAGAGGAGAGGAGAGGAGAGGAGAGAGGAGAGGAGAGGAGAGGAGAGAAGAGATGAGAGGGGGAGGCTGGAGAAGGAGGAGAAGAGGAGGGGTGGGGGTGTCTGGTGGTTTTAGGCTCAAAGAGAGGCCGACGAGCTGTGACTGCTCACTTCCAGCAGGGAGCCAGGGGAAAAGAGAGGCCGCACTGTTCTCAAGAGCAGTGCTAGTCCTGACCTAGCACCTGAACACACACACACACACACACACACACACACACACACACACACACTTTATTCTATTTGACTCTTTCACAGACACACACACAGTCACATGTATGTTCCCTCGCACATATTCACACACTCATGCTAACACACACTCCAACTCACAGACTCTCAAACACACAAAAGTGCATACACACAGAAATGCCCTCTTTGTCAAACACAAGAATACACACACATCTAGAAATGATTGGAAACATGAGATCACACTCATGCCTCTCTCTCTCTCTCTCTCTCACACACACACACACACACACACCCACAAACAAAACACACAGGGCCCTCGCGTGCCCAGCTCTAAGGCTGAAGGGGGCCAGGCTTGGTGACCACAGACACCCAAACACAGGCATTCTTTTTCTCACGGGAGAGGAAGGAGAGAGGGAGAGAGGGAAAATAAGAGGAGGGAGAGAGCGAGAGAGAGAGAGAGAGAATGAGAAAGGGAGAGGGAGAGGGAGAAGGAGAGGATGCTGGGCGAGCCTGTGGCTCCAGACTGGGATCCAGGCTTTCTGAAGGAGTGCCATGTGAGGGCACTGCCCTTATGTGGGCCACTCTGGACAGTGTGCCACTTCTCCCCCCTAATTGGCACTGGCAGAGACGGCCTGCCCATGCTGCTCCTGTTCCTAGCCACAGAGACATGGAGCAAGGGAGGGAGAGAGGGGGGAGAGCGAGGGAGGGAGAAGAGGGAGAGAGGGAGAGAGAGAGAGAGGGAATGACAGTGAGAAAAAGGAGGGGGAAGGATGGAGAGGGAAAGAGAGAAAGAGGAGGAAAATGTAGGGCAGGAAAAATTGTGTTTGTTTGTGTGTGTGTGTGTGTGTGTATGTATTTACGTGTGTGTATGTATTTATGTGTTTATAGGTGTCTGTGTGTGAGAGATAGAGAGAGAGACAGAGAGGAACAGAGTGAGTGAGTGAGTGATTAGCGGAAGAGAGGAAGGGTGTGTGAAAAAGAGAGGGAAGCTGGGGCAGATAGAGAGGGATTGAGAGAAACAGAGAGAAAAAAGAAAGAGAGAGAAAAGGAGGGAAACCCTGCCTGGGAGTGGTCCTGACTCTCCCCTAAAACAGTTACAACACATGACCTCATCCATGGAATGCCTGGCCCATAGGGCTGCTTAGCCAGCCATAAAAAAACAAGTGAACCGACTCTCCTTCTCTGTCTCTTTGTCTCTCTCTATCTCTTTTGCATCCCTCTATCATTCTATTTCATCACTTCCACTTCCCTTGGAGTATTTTCTTGCATGTGCCTGTGTGTAAGTCTGTGTGTGTGTTCTGCTCTCAGTAACAGGAAACACATTGTATAACCTAACACATGGTCATGTGACAGCAGTCACTATAATAACACGCTGGCCAAGAAGCTCGCCCGTGTCCAGCACCTTCAGACAGAGAGGCTGAGAGACTGTGTTGTGGGCCTCGCCGTTAATTTCTCTGAGAACAGAGGGACTCTCTAATCTGGCGACACCCCCACAGTTTCTACCCAACTGTGGCGCGAAGGCTTACAGGGTCACCAAGTGCATGGAAGAAAATTTAAACTTCAAAAGAAATGTCGAAAAATTGTGGCTCATACCGCCACCTGCTGGTCGAAATATGTGCCTGCAGTAAGAAGCATGTAAAACAACAGAAAAAGGATACAAAACTGGGTGGGTCCAAAATACAGGAACATCACGCACAGCACTGTAGCCTCTGTGTGTGTGTGTGTCTGTGTGTGTGTATGTGTGTGTGTGTGTGTTTTATGTGATTCTGACCACAGCTCACACGTAGATACAACAGATCTTCCTTACACTGCAAACAAACCACATAGGATCCAGTCCCCTCTCCACACACAGCTCCAGTCAGGGGAGGGGCTGTTGTTGCGGCGACCTACTTTTAGCTGTCACTCAAAGGGGCCCTCTGATGAGTCGTGGGTGACCTGACAGACCCCTGGGGTGGGGGGTTAGCCATGTGTTCATTTATTCATCTCAGGAACACTATGTACCTCTGCAGCTGGACACTCACGTGTGTGTCCGATTCAGGCCCACACCTAAACACCCCCTATCAGTCTGACATCCATACAGAGGTTACACTGGCCACATTCACCATCCACTAAGAAAATACAACAGGATGCGTATCTGTTATAAATATCTTATCTGTTATAAACATCTTATGTCTGAACACTGGATGAATAAAAACAGGCAGTAGTTGTTTAAAAAAAAAACACCTGCATATCTGCACAAGCTATGCATTATTCTCTTTGTTCTCTGAAATGCCAACAGCCTTGAAGAGGTCAGCTGGTCTATTGATGGACACTTCCTGTCTGTGATAGCCCACCACCAAAGGAAGTCTGACCGTCCTTCAGTTAATGTGTCGCCACCACTCGCCTGGGAGCATTTGATCTGGGGGAAGTCTGAAGATAAGAGCTACAAGGGGATAGAGATGAAGAGAGAGAGAGAGAGAGAGAGAGAGAGAGAAAGAGGGAGAGAGAGAGAGAGAGAGAGAAAGAAAAGGGTAGCGCAAGAAAGATATTACTCTCCTCTGCATCTCTGGCTCCTACACACACACTCTCACTCTCTCCCTCTGCCTCTCTGCCTCCATGGCGTCTGCGAGAGCTGAATAATTGATCTCAGGTAATTATACTCAGGCTGTGCATTAGTCATCCTGCGCTACGACACACCGCTGTGCTGCGAAGCGCTCGTTTGTCCATCCCTCCGTGCGTCTGGCCAAAGGGCTCCCGCTTGCACAAGAAACTTCTCTGGTTTCTCGTAGAGAGCACAAGGGAAACCGCAAACGCTAAACTCTCTGGACATCCGCCACCTCAGGGTGCAGGGTGCAGGTTTTCTAGGGAACAACGGGAACTGTCTCAATCTCAACATACTGACGGAGTCTGGAGCTTTTTCCGCTGATGGCCAACTCAGCAGTTTGAAGAGTTTTTATTTAGAGGTGATGGTCTTAGTCTAGGCTC
Organism: Tenualosa ilisha; assembly: GCA_015244755.2. NCBI lineage: Eukaryota > Metazoa > Chordata > Actinopteri > Clupeiformes > Clupeidae > Tenualosa > Tenualosa ilisha. The sequence continues at coordinate 6,360,080 of PYXC01002821.1, forward strand.
CAGCTGTCTGTCTCTGTCTAGTCTGATTAGCCCGGCTGCCTGTCAGTGTGTCTGGGTGAAACTGAATTATTCACCCTCTCTCTCACTCCAGGAAAAAAAAACGAAGAAACAGAGAACTGGTCTTAAATGAACTGACTTGAGAGAAAGAAGGTAAGTTGATGAACAGACAAAATGACATGAGATGAAATGAGTTAAAGGCATGGCAGCTTGGACTTGTTCTGGTACTGGTTCTGTCCAAACCCAAAAGCCTTTCTTTATATTGGCAGGTGTGTCCAAACACCATGGGCATGTTCAGAACGATCTATTCAAATACTACTCTCTGTTTAGAGACATAGGGAACACTGCCACATAATAAGTAATAGTAAAATGAACTGGACTGTATCTTTGTAATGTCTTTGGCAAACCTCCAGATGCTCAGAGCACTTCACAGAGTACATGTCTCATGTTTACCCATTCACTCACACACTCATACTGTGATGATGGAGGCTGCCACGCAGGGCAGCAACCAAGAGTATGTCAAGAGCTGTTTGGGGTTTAGTGTCTGGCTTAAAGCAATAATCCAGAGTCAATCAGCCCACAACCCTGTTGTTGGAAGTTGGTGAGCAGGACTGTAGGAATTCTGTCGGTAGGAATAAGAAGGAGAAAATATGATGCAAAACAGACACAGATTTTTGGCAGCTAACGCTCACTGAATAGGGCACAGGAAAAAGAAGCTGAGCAGCCAGCAACCTCCTGGTTGACTTCTCTAACTGTTGAGCTGCCTTCATTTGGACCCCAGGAGACGCACCGGTGTGACCGGTCAAGGCCAAGTCTGGCGTCTGTAGCTGTGCTTTTACCTTGCTCACGCTGCTGGTCCCTCTGCTCCATGGACACCAGGGCAGAGAAGTGGGCCTGGTCGTAGGCCAGTACCAGCGGGGAGCAGTGGCACCGGTTGGGGGGCACCTCCAGGGGCAGGTACAGACCTCCAAAAGGGATGGGGGCAAATGCTGAAACACAGAGATGAGTGAAGTGTTTTTGTATGTCATTTTCTGAGTCGAGAACATAGACGCGATTCAAGGTGTGTGTGTATGTTTATATAACTATGCCAAAAGTATATCACTGTTATTAGCCCCGTTTAGTGTTCATGTAACACATTCCATAATGATCTGTGTTCTAACCTGATCTCAGCAACGTCAGATACCCTCTGTTTTTACCACCATGCATTTCTAGAAGTCTAACTTGGGGCTATTTTGCACAACCACACATATTTAGTAATCCAATCCAAAGTCTGACTATCCCATGCAGTGTACTTTGCTTCAGTGTACTTTACAGAGAGATCTGCACAGATTTAGTCATATCCATATTCAGTACACTTGTTTGTATAGCATTATACTGTGCTATATATCCTGTCCAGCATTCACCACCCACAGAGTTGCACAGGAAATCTGCAGTGTCCTTGATTGTGGAAATGTTTGTGCTCACAAAATGGCTCCAAGGCGATGTTTGCTAGACCAGGTCTTTATAATCAAACATGCGTAAACATACTCTAAAACTCCTACCAAACAAGCGCTGTTATCTAAACGAACGGCTGGTAACAAAAAAGTCCCACACCGCAATGATGACATGAGCTTGGAGAGCGATAACTCAGCCTGGTAGTCTCTCTACCGCTTAGTGATAATCAAGAGCATTACTAAGCTGTTGGGAAGTGACCACAGACCTCATTAAGACCCCAGAGGAAACATAAACACAAACACCTGGATGACATATCCTCCCTGGTTGCATGGCAACAGAAACAGCTGTATATAAACATCTTTCCCCCTAAACAACAACTTTGTTTTTTTGCCACCAAATGAGCAGCCTGGGACTCAGGGGCTTTCCTCAAATGATTAGTCTAGAACAATGCAAATGTTTAGGACCTCTCTAGAGAGGTGAGCAAGCCAAACTGCAGTCAGCAATCTCACAAAACTTTGGAAACTTTGGTTAAGACCTCACTGGCCCACTTGGTCCTATAGTTGTCTTGAGTGTGATCGAGATGTTGGGGATGGTCACAGCGGCAGTGAAATAGTCACGAGAGCCTTTCTTTCAACGAGATACAGGTTTGTTTGTGTTACAAGAAAATGAGCGTGTGTGAAAAAATATTCAATCTGATCAAATGTTTACATGACTGTTCAACTGGAATAGGAACGGAATAAACCACCCCTTTTGATCCAATTAAAATTTTAATCGGATCAGAAATTCTATGTTTACATGGTTCATTTTCATTCCGATTGAGCCGTTTTACCATTTGTAATCGGATTAAAAGTGCCTATGTAAACATCATTAATATTTAAGTTAATGTTTAAGACCTTTCTAAACCTTTTAGGAGCTCACACTGAACTGAACTGAGTGGAGGGAGGGGAACAAAGACCTGCAGTACTGGGGTCCTACAGTTCCAGTGAGGCCCACTTCTCTCTCCTTACCCTGTGTGTTTACTTCTCTCTCTCCAGTGTGACCTCTGACCTTAGTGGATAAAGAGACATAACTAGAGACTCTAGAACCTTCTTTATTCATTACTGATTACCTTCCACAGTCAAAATCTCAGAACTCTTTATTGCATTCAGTGTGTACCAGGGTCTCTGTGGTAAAGTGTGCATGTGTGGGCATCAACAGAGTTTTTTTTTTGTTTTTGTTTTTTTAATCTCCACAGTATACGCTAAACATCTTTTCCCCCCTCGCTTTAAATAGATACGACTTCAATCCTCCTGTTAGCTAGAGATGTAAGGGCTCATTTGACTTCATGCAGTCCCGGCCACAAATCTAGCTGGACAGAATGTATGCTTGACTTATCACCACACTGTCTTTGATCTGTGCAAAAGTTCAGCATGCATCACGCCCAGCCAGGTATAAGCAGCATTGTATAAAGTCAAATGAGCTTTGTGTAGACAAAGGAGACAGACCGATACTACAGACTGCTGTATGCTAATCTTAACTGATATACTTAACTTCATCTTAACTACTTCAGTGCAGATGAGAATGTAATGAGGAAAAAGAATGTAGCATACAGGAAGTATGGCATTTTGGAAAGACTGGGAGTACTTGGTGTATTATTGATATCTATAGTGTAGTCAGGAGGGTCTCTCACTCACCTTCCCCTCCGGAGTCCCTGAGCATGGTGTCAGCCACCACCACGATGGGCCGCCGCAGCACGTGAGCTAGCACAAACACATGGAACTCCTCCAGGCTCTCATACACAGGGTCCTCAGAGTTATCCACCCTAGAGCACACACACACACACACACACACATGCATACACACACACAGATACACACGCACACGCGAGCACAGAGAGGTGCAGATTTAGCATATGGATTTTATACATATCACATTCACACACACACACACACACATCACACACACACATTTTCATGCATCCTCACAAACATGCAGATACATGTCAACGTGAAATACAAGCACCCATAGTTACAGTAAAAGTATGGATTCAGCTTTGCAGCAGAGCCCAAGACTCTAGTTTCAAGGCCAAAGGGGCGGTATGAAGGCATGTGGATCACCTGAGGCAAGTCCACACTGTCAGTAAAGAGGCCCCTTTCACACCCAACACCACACGTGCTCTATGATGGCTGTTCTTTTTGACAATATGGACCTCTCAGTACTCTCCAAAGATAATCCATAACTAATATGATACTGCTACAGGTGTCTCAGGTGTCAAAGTAGTGTGTGTGTGTGTGTGTGTGTGTATGTGTGCACATGTGTGCATGTGACAGAGATGTGTAGATAGGGAGACATAAAAGAGTCATGAAAAAGACACAACAAAGGAAGACTCAGAGCCGAACTGAGAAAAAGAGAGACAAAGTCAGTTAGATAAAGTGATAGTAAAAAGAGTGAACGATGGAAAGAGGAAGAGAAGATAAGAGAACAGAGAGAGAGGGGACCTTCCAGCTCAGCCCAACCGCAGACATATTCTATTGTGCACATGACCTAGTCACTTGGCCCTGACTGTCCACAGGAGACAGCTCCAGCTCTCCCATTTGACAAAGTTTCTCTGAGTTCTATTACAGTAAGTGCATATGCACTTCGTGTGTGTGTGTGTGTGGGTGTGTTTATGAGTGTGTGTGTTGTTTGTGTGTGTGTGTATCTGTTTTTTGTAACGGTACATACCTACATGTGAATATGTATTCAGCTGCCTATTACCGTCAGTCAGACCATAAGTGATAAGGCATGAAGAGGAGCTTACACCTACATTGTAAACTGGTGTATCCTTCCTGTCTAATTACACTCTTACATTTATGCGTTTAGCAGACACTTTCATCCAAAGCCACTTACATTTGTCAACTATAAATTACATCAGGGCCAGTCTCCCTTAGAGCAACTTAGGGTTGAGTGCCTTGCTCAAGGGTACAATGATGGCAGTCAGGATTAAAAGCCACAATAAGCTTTTCAGTGTAGCTGTGTCAGTACAACATAGTCCATGTGTGTGTGTGTCTGTGTGTGTGTGTGTGTGTGTGTGTGTGTGTGTGTGTGTGTGTGTGGTGTGTGTGTGTGTCTGTGTGTGTGTGCATGCATGTGCATATGTATGTGTGGTTGCGTATGTGTGTGTGTTGAATGTGTGTGTATATGTGTGTGTGTGTAGGTGTGCTGACATGCAGTAAGCTGGATGCCTTATTGGATTTGAAGGGAGATTTAATGAAATGCTTCTGCTTAGTAGCAGTGACAGCACAGTCCCTTCATTACACACACACACACCTCACACACACCCTGCCTGCCTGTGGTGCTGCGCACCGTAAATGAGTTGGTAGGGCGACTAAGTACAACTAATGAAAACACAATCAATATCATCTCTTATGATTGTGCGCTTTGAGTGTGTGTTTGTGAGAGTGTGTCAGTGTGTAGTGCTGCAAATCGGTCTGTGTATGTGTGTGTGTGTGTGTGTGTGTGTGTGTGTGTTTGTGTGTTAGTTATGTGATAGTTATGCTTCCTGAGCAGCACAGAGACCTGGCAACTGACAAGCACAGTATAGAGGATGATTCTTTATTAGTTATACTATGTGTGTGTGAGTATTCGTATGCATGCATGTGCATGTATCTTTCTGACCTTGTGTGTGTGTGTGTGTGTGTGTGTGTGTGTGTGTGTGTGTGTGTGTGTGTGTTTGTGTGAGCATCTGTGTGTGTGTGTATGCATGTGTGCGTGTTGTGTGAGTGTGTGTCTACATAGACATGTATGTGCCTGCTGTATGTGTTTTTCAGGGAGGGTGTTGTTGTTGTTTTTGATACTGTGTTTATGCTGTGTGGCTGTGTGAGATGGTGGCTTAGACTCGTCACATGTAGTGCGCTGCTTTGTCTACCTGAGAGTGCTGAAGGTCTGTGGATGGTGGTTTGAGCAAGAGACGCAAGAGCTGGCCACAGAAATGACTGCACGCTAGCTGGCGCATAAAAACAACACAAGCACACACACGCACAAACACTTTCCATACGGGCACATCTGCTAAAGAAACCACGTACACCACACACACATACACACACACACACACACACACACACACATACACGCACACACACTTTCCATACAGGCATGTCTATCCTCACAGAGGTGGAAACTCACAGAAGCCACAGACACTTGTGCTAAAGAAGCCACAAAACACACACACACACACACACACAATTAAACATAAACTATCTTTGCCCTTTCCATTCTCTATCTCTCTCTATTTCTCATTCTCTATGTCTCTCTCTCTCAAATGCACTAACACTCATTTTCCATCCTCAAGAAGGTTAACCTCCCTTTTGCACGCACACCTTGAAGCTTAATCACACCCTCTGTGAAAAAAACACCTTTAGTGTTTTGTCACCCCAGCATGGCAACCTCAAACATAACACATTCTATATTTACACAAAGCAAACAGATGGGGGCAGTGTTTCCCACTATTCTGCAATTTCCCTGTCCACTATGCCTAAATATTCACTCGTTTCCAGACATACTGGAGCATGGTTGGAGACACTTATATATCAGAAGGACTTTAGTATGGTTTGATTCTCTTAGACATTGTAACACTACAGAACACTACACTAGACAACAGAAGGTCAAAATACACACACACAAAGGCCACCAACACCCCATAGCAGTCCAGCAGACTGTGGACACCACCAGATTAGACAAGCCTGTGGACAAAACTAGAAACCTGAATGGGTAGAATGTGAATCAAAATAAGACACTAGCAACACACAGATTGGAAAACCAGTGACTATAAAACTGCACAGCAGAGAACCTTGGGCCAGCATGCAATGTGACAGACAACAGGTCAACAGAGCAGGCCTGAACACTAAACACTAGCAGCCTGCAGCCCGTCAGAAGTGTAGTTGCTCGATAAACCGGTAAACCATGCCAGACAGAAGACCCCTCAGGGGGTCTAAAGTCTGTAGACCATAGGGAATGAACCAGAAAGAAGTCTCAAACACACACACACACACACACACACACACACATAACAGACTGAAAAATATGCAGACAGACAGACAGATCTGAGTCTAGCAGGATACAGAGCTCCAGAGTCTGGAGTGCAGCAGACTGCAGACTCCAGCACAATGTGGGCTCTAGTCAGTGTTGTTGTGACTTCCTCAGGATCGGTGGGGATGGATGAATGGCCTTGAAAAGGTCGAGCTGTTTAATTGCTGGCTGAAGGGGTAGCCGTTAATCTCACCGGACGTCAATGGAGGAGAGTGGGTAAAAAGGGAGTAAGAGAGAGAGAGAGAGAAGGAGAGAGAGAGAAAAAGAGAGAAAGAAGAGAGAGAGAAGAGAGAGAATGAGAAAAAGAGAGAAAGAAGAGAGAGAATGAGAAAAAGAGAGATATCAAGAGAGGGTGTTGGAAAGAAAGCGTTTCTAAGGTACACACTATGACTGTGACTGTTTAAGAAATTGGGACTGTCTGTTCACTGACGCCAATGAAAATGAAGCCCTTGCATTTGGTGTTTTTTACTCAGCTATGTTCATGCATAAAGTGCATGCATGTGTGTGCTTGTGTGCAATTTTGCGTCTGTGTGAGGAGATGAGGGGTGTGTGCATTTGTGTAAGAGGTGAGGGGTGTGAATTTGTGCACTCTGTGTGTGTGTGTGTGTGTGCGTGCGTGCGTGCGTGACCTCTCACCCGCCACTGGTGTTGGCATTCTTGCTGAAGTGTGTGCGTGGTTCACTGGAGGCCAACTTGAGCAGTTCATTCCATTCCCTCTCCCACTCTTCCTCTGTATACACCAGCCCTGACTGGAGAGAGGGAGAGAAAGAGAAAGAGAGAGAGAGAGAGAGGGGAGGGAGCATGTGAAAATGAGAGGAAAGTCATTATGACATCCAAATCTTGTAAAAAGGAAATACACCCACACATGTGCTATTTCTCACCCAAAACATCACACACCCACACACACATGCAGACACACACACCACACAAACACCACACAGAAGCAGCCTTGATAGCCCTCCCACACTATCTGACACTCTGCTCATGTTTACATACATTGAGTGGGTTGAGCCATGTCCTTCCTCTTCATCACACACACAAAAACACAAACCAACACACACACGCATGCACGTACGCACGCACGCATGCACACACGCATGCACACACACACTCACGCACAGACAGACAAACAGATGGAGAAATGCAGCCTGAACACGTACACACACACACACACACACACACACACACACACACACACACACACACACACACACACAACTGCAGCTAGACATGTAAAATCCCTAAGAGTGTGTGAGTAGTACAGCGGAACATTTAGAGCCGGAGCACTGGAGCATAGCAGCCATTACTGAGCTCCTGATGGCCCAGCCATCCAGCACAACACTCAGACTTTATGGCCAGTGGTAATACCAGCACGGATAACAGGGAATTAGTGTCCCTCACCCAACACACACACACACACACACACACACGGAGAGAAAGTGAGAGAGAAACTCACACAGATTGAAAGAAAACGAAAGACAGATGAATCGATACATAAATAGGTATTATACCACAGCTTGATCAGTTTCCTATTGTGATACGCCATTTAAAATGTGCATTTTTTTCAGATAACCGCACACCTATAAAGGAGTTCCACTTTTCAGGTTGTATTACATTCACATATCAATTCGCCCAACTCGCGGTAAAGTTTGAATGAACTGTCACATTAACACAGGGTTACAATTTAGTGGCCTGACCAGTGTTCACAGCATTGCAACGAGATGGATTTTAAGTCTGTTACGCTGCGTTTGGGAGTATGGGAAATGGTGAATTTCACAAAAACCAAGGCAGGACAGAATCTTTAGATGCGGCATTTGACAATAGCAGACAGGACCAACAACCCACTTTTGATCATAGCAGCCATCCATTTAGAACTAGTAATGACTAGTAACTAGTAGTTTTGAATGAGTCAATGTGCAGCAGAAAGAAGTAGTTCTGCAAATGAGCCTGAGTTAGGTATCAAACCGTGTAAATTGTTACCAAACCTACATAGCGCAGATGTGGCAACAGTGGTATTAATGGCATTGTGAACTCCACAGCATATATTGGTGAATATTGTACTTATCGAGGTGTAAAAGCCCCTCCACTCCGCGACGGGGCCTTACCTTGAACCTGCAATATTCACCGATATACGCACGCTGTGTCGTTCATTATCCCCTACATAGAAAACATAGTAAAAGTAGTCCACACACACACACACACACACACACACACACACACACACACACACACACACACATACGTAAGCGTATACACACACACACAGCTATCGAGGTGGGGCTGAGAGGACAGTTATATAGCTGTGCCTCAAGCTACGGACACTTATCAGAGGGTCATACTGATTCCAAACAATGACAAAGCCAGAGAGAGAGAGAGAGAGAGAGAGGCATAGGTACAGGTATTGGCCTGGCAGTCAGGCTGGCATACAGACAGACAGACAGACAGACAGGTCCATTGGATGAAATGGTAGACACTGTTACGTGTGATCTCATAGATGCTTTTTGATTTCCCAGAGTGCGTCTATCAGATGTGTTTTGATCCGCCACCGTCAGATTACACAAGCCCCGAGAACAGCTGCAGAGGGACGCATCTGGTGGCTGAACACTTTGTTCTGCAGTGTGTGTGTGTGTGTGTGTGTGTGTGTGTGTGTATGCGTGTGTGTGTGTGTGTGTGTGTGTGTGTGTCTGTCTGTGTCTGACACCATCACTCCATCCATCTGTTCCATTCTCACTGTATTTCTCTAGGAATCCTTGTCTCTCTCTCACACACACACTCTCTCTAGCATTAGCTGACTAGGCCCCATCATCACCCGACACAAGTTGAAATGGTGGGGGTTGTTCAAAAATCTTACATGTAACATGGATGGGTCTGAGCTGATGTGACGCAGTTGGAAGTATGCATCGCCCCCCCTCCCTCAGATGTACCCCTGCCCAGAAAGTCATCAGAACCCCCCCCCCCCCACACACACACACACACACACTGCATTCTTCTGACTTCAGTGCCTTTCCTCATATTTAGCCCCAAATACTACTAAGCACAATAAGCTGCATCCTTGGATCGTTGAGATCAGTGCTGCTGCTCACCTCTTTGTTCTGCTGTGTCTGCTGCCACCTCCAGCGTCTCTTCAGAGCCTCCCGCTCGGCTCCACTCTTCATCATGGCGTACAGGGACTTCCTCAGCACCAGATCACGGTCATGGAAGCCCCACATGCCTGAGGTAGAACAACACACACACACACACACACACACACACACACACACGCGCGCGTTCAGAGTACACACCCATACATAGAGACAAACACATATTTACTAATAGAAGCCACAGAAAAAATAAACAAATTTGTCTGCAATATATTTTAGACACACACACACACACACACACACACATTTCAAAGCACACACAGACACATACACACACACCTTGAAGTCTAATTTAGCAGTACTCAAGAGTGAGCATGCTGCTAGCTTTCCTCATTAAAATCCTGCATAGCGAATCTCTACCCTCAGATGAAGGCAAACCTCCCAACCCACGTTCTTCCGTCACATCCTCCTGTCTGGTTTAATCCTCCTCCACCACACACACTCACACACACACACACACACACACACACACACACTGTACATAGTTTGTTTGCAGATCTCAGGAATAGCTGATGCATCTGCAGGCCTTTCTAATGCTTTGAGATGCATGACCAAGTCTTTCCCTGATGTCATCTGCAGTCTCTACTTTCTTATCTGCTACGAAAGCTGTAGTGACCACTTCACTTTACTTACACATTTAGCTCCTTGTGAAAACTCAGTGAGAGTGTGTTAGCGGTACTTTCCCAAAACCATAGTTCTTTACTAAGATAGCAACTATGTTGGTTACAGTGCAATTGTCCATTGCCAACCAACCATGAACCCTTGGTTGGTAAGTGTGTGTGTGTGTGTGTGTGTGTGTGTGTGTGTGCGTGTGCGTACGTGTGTATATGTAAGTGAGTCCTCACCCAGAGAGGCAGCATGTAGCAGGCAGTTCCCATCCCCAGTGGTGGCCAGAGGAAGCAGCTTCTTGCAGCTAGTACACATGGTGGACCACCAGTTCAGACGACCTTCAGGGTCAGAGACAGAGAGAGTAATTAAAGACAGATATTAGTTGAAACGATGGGTGGAAGACCACATTCCATCCAAATACATTAAATATCATAAGGGGCATCATTAAGAGGAACCAATTAACAACTAAAAGCAACAAATCACAGCATTTATTACATGCATCAATGTGAAATACAAAAAGTATTGCACTCAGGGTATATTTTTAAATTTATTCACACTTTCACAAAAAGCTGGGTGGACTGGTACACTATGAATGAAAAGAATGTATTACTTGCAGAGTGCAGTACATGTGCCTTCATTGTCTTCATAAGTTAAAGTGGAATGTGGTGAGAGCACATTAGCATTCAGTAGTGATGCCCAGATCCCTCATCCACCCCCGTGATACAACTCCCAGTTCAACTGCAGCTGAGCTGAATTCAGATCAGCTCGTGGGTGTGAACTTAGAGCATGATCAAACTCTCACAGGGTCCCGCAAAGCCCACCACCAACCCTGCGACACAAACATGCGCACACACACACACACACACACACACATTCACACATGCACACACACACACAAACACACACCAGCAGCAGCAGCAACAAGAGTAGATCAACTGGTCTGAGCTAAGGTGAGCAGCTTCCTGTTGACTGCTGTCACTGCCCACGTGTACACACACACAAACTAACACACACACACACACTCACACACCCCACATATGACTCCCCCAGTAGTGTTTCCTAACCAACACCTTCCCGCAGGCAACATGGAGGAGGTGAGTGGGTAGGGGAGAGACCTTTAGCCAGAATCTCTGGCCCCATACACGCCCCTAGGGTGTTTCCACACACCCACCCACACACACAAACCCACACACAAACACACACACACACACACACACACACACACACACACACACGCATGCACAGCAGCAGGAGCAGCAGCAGCAGCAGCAGCGACCTGAGACTGCAGTCTAAGACTAGACAGCTCGAGCCCCGAGGGGTTCTGCAGTATCATTTATTAAATGCCTCTTAAGACAACAGACCATTCCAGGCAAAGGCACACAGCAGCTCTCCCACAGCCTCTGCAGAGCCCCAGACTGGGACACAACCCTCTGAGATGTTTCTTCGAAAGCCCGGGGGACAGGGGCATTACAGTAAGCAGTGAGGATGGGTGCTTTTCTACTGTTAATGATCTATTTACAGTAACAGCACTTACTGAAACAGTCTTTTGGTCTTCTGGTAACAGACTGCCTTGCCTTGTCTGAAATGTGCTTTTCAAATAAAGCTGTCTTGCTTTGCTTTGCCTGGTAGGGCCATGTTGGTCTGAGATTCAGATCCTACACAACCATCTGACACTAAAAATGTTTGGTTCTGATGCACTTCCCGTTCAGCACAAAATGCCGCATATAGTTGGCACTACTCCACTCACACACATCCACACATCACACACATGTGCACACACACACACACACACACACGCATACACAATTGCAGGCATTACTGAAGCACGTCCACTCACACATAGGCCTATAAACAAACACAAAGACAAATGCTTCCAAGACCTGGTCTAATGTAATTGACTCATTATAACTGATTCTCTCCCACTCCCTCACTGTCCACCTCAAGCTGGTGTGTGGTGAGTGCTCTGGTGCATAATGGCTGCCGTGCATCACCCACTGGGTTCTACACATTGGTGGTGGTTCTTGAGGTCCCCCTTCTACTGTTAAGCGCTTTGGGTGCCTTGAAAAGCAATTTTTAAATGTAATGAATTGTTGTTCAATTATTACTAATATTGATGGCTAAAACCTGCCCTCCTGTCCGGCCCAAATCCTTATCAAATCTGGACCATATCCGGGCCAGAGCCAGCTCAGATCTGCTCTGGATGCAGCTGCTGCTACTTGAGCCTGTTCATCGTCTCCTAATTAGCCATCTCGTAGCTCTCATCTTGGGGGGGTATAATGGGGGGGTGGGGGGTTTGGGGGTTGACTGAAGAGGACGTAATCTCTATGTAACAAAGGCAGATGTTTGATAATCTCTTCACCAAGCAGCTAATTGGATTGGACCTTGAGTTAGCGGCTTTTTTGGCATGATCTGTTTACCGTCTCGTTTAATTTTTCTTCCGTCCTGCCGGAAAGAATCAAAATAGATGGCTGGGTCGGCTTACGCAAAAAAAACCTCCCAGGAGCATCTTTGAGATTGAAGAGGGGCAACACATGTTCCTGATCTCATCTCAGAGAATACAGACTTCAAAAGGGCTATGGAGACCCATAGACTCACACTGTTCCATATGACTACTGAATCACCAACAGCACCTGTGTCTTTGCTGTACTGTAATATGAATGAGATGAGATGAGAGATGAGACATCTAACCAGTATTGCTTCCTAATTAAAAACAGGGAGTATTGCTTCCTAATTAAAAACATGAGCATGATTAGAGAGCATGATTGTAGCAGTAAGTAGTATCTGGTGAGGACTATACTGGGTGCTTAATTTCCCTTTGGATATCAATCAACCAACCAAACAATCAATCAATCTCTCTCCCTCTCTTTCTCTCTCACTTCCCCTCTCTCTCTCTCTCTCCCTTTCTGCTGTATATCTGCTTGTACAATGCTATATCATCCTCATCACAATCTCTATCATGTGCCCATCTGTGCCAGCATCACAGCATCCTGATATCACTGTTCCTCTACTCAATGGAAGACAGGGAGATCCAAGGGAGAACCATCAAAGGGGATGTATACTGAAAGAAGTCAGGAGGTTTGTTCCAAGCTTTGAACACATGGAATGTAAAAACAAAACCCCAGTGGGAACAGCAAATCAAACTCTATTGAAACAGTCTATAGGTAGAATTTTGCAAGGCTTTTTCTGGCTTGAAAGCACCAGAAGCACTGTCTCATGGACTTGCATTGTAGAGCACCACTGAGGTATACAGAGGTACTACAAGAGAGGCCCCCTGTCTCCGTTTGGTTGTCATGCAAACTTTAGTGGATAAAGTACAAAAAACCTGAGAGTAAAACTCTTATCACATTATAAACTAAAATACACCCCTTTAAATACACAAGTTCTCCACCTGACCACCACTGCACGGGTCGGAGAACAGCCTGCAGCAGCTAAATGCCACAGCCAGTGAATGGCACAAACACAATTTCCCATAAGAGCAAACCCATCAGTTTAGGATCAAAGGTCAAAGCTGCGGGTGACTTGTGGCCTGCCTCAGGGTCAAACAGGACAAAGTGTGTCACCTCAGTGGCACTGAACAGGCCGTGGTCTAATAACATCTAAATGTCAAAGGCCCAATCCCAGTTTGCCATGAGGAGATCATGGTGGGGTGGGCCAGAGGCCAGAGGAGAAACTCGCTGGATTGATTGCAAATGGACATTGGTAACCTTTACTTGAAGAGACTCTGGGTGATATGTTTTATTTGATTAAGTAACAAAAAGAGTCTCAACCACAATACAAGCTAGTTAAGCTGCGGGGTCATTTTCACCAATCTATGCTGGCAAAATAACTAAAAAATAAATTGAACTCCCCTGTTTTTTAACATTTCATTAACATTTACATGCATTAATGCAATAATAAAAGACAGAAACATAGAGTGGGGTATAGACAGACACGTGAATGAAAGAAAACAACTGCTATATAGAGGGAGGTATGGGAGGAGGGGGAGTCAGAGGCAGCCAGGGCAACTATCCAACTATCCACACAGCCACTGCCATGGACTGCTGAATAAGGCTGAAGAGGTGGAACAGAAAGAAGAAGAGGACAAAAGAGATGGTAATAAGAAGAGAAATGGATGGAGGATAGAGAGATACTGATACAGATGCAGAAGAAGAGCTGAAGACATAGAGCAAGAATAAAGGAGGAGTAAAAGAAAAAAAGATAGAGGAGTGTCACTGACCAGCTAGATCCAGTGGAAGAAAGAATGAATGGCATATTTGATGAAGGACGAGAGAAGGAGAGGAGGGATGGACTGGATAGAGGAAGAGAAGAAAGTGAGTCCAATTCAGAGATGCACTGACAGGCCCTCCACAGGTCCACTATGGGAGACTGCTTGATGAGGTCCAATAGTTTGAAGGAGACATGGCATAGAGGGGAGAGTGAAGGAGAAGAAAGGGAGGAGTGAGAGCACGAGTGGATGACTGACCGGCCTGCTCCAGGGCCACCATAGTGGACTGCTCGATGAGGTCGCGCTCGATGAAGCTGCGGAAGTCCTCGCTGTAGACACTGAGGTCAGGCAGCTGGAATGTGTAGATGGGCATCTCCAGGGGGAACTGCTCGCGCGCCACCTCACCCGTCACATGCAGCCGTGCCAGCGACATGATGGCAGAGCTCGCGTGGGAGATGCCTCGCGACAGACGCTTCTCTGTGGAGGAGGAGGAGAAAAAAAGGAGGAAGAGGATGACAAGAAGGGGAGGATGAAGATAGTGGGGAGTGTGAAGAGAACCCAGGATGTGTGACACAGAACACAGGAAAGGACCGAGCTTTAATACATAATGTGGTACCTTCCTGAGGTCAAGAAATAAATTTCAACCCTTCTGTCATTATAGGAACCTCAGAGTTTTGGGTGTCTGTAGTCCAGAGTGTCTGTGATGGTTTTGGGGTGTTTAAAGTCTACCTCTGTGAGGATCAGTGATATCAACAGTCAAGTCTGTAACATGCTGAATGATTGATTGATTCTTTATTGGCCGTATTGCACACAAAAACCTTTACAAATTGTAGATAAGTAAATAAGATGTATTTATGAAGTGCAATAAAGCTTCATTTCCATTGAGGGTTGGGCCATCATGGAGATCTGTGGGGTTTTTGTCATGTGCTCTGGGTGCCTTAGTGAGTCTTAGTGAGTTTTCGGGGTCCCTGACTGCACCCTACCTTGGGTGTTCTCCTCCGGCCGCTGAAGGCTCTGCTCTGCCTTGCTGACATGCTGGGGGGTGGAGTCGCGCTCGGGAGGTTTATAGTAGCGGCTCTCGTGTTCAGGCGGCTTGTAGTAGCAGCCCTCGTTGAACACCTGTGGCAGGTTAGCTGTGTGCACCTGTCTGAGCTGCTCATAGTCGCTCAGCGCCGCACTCAGGTCCCAGTTTTTACCTGCAGAAGTACACACACACACACACCAAACAAGGTGTAAGTAAACTTAGTTGAACAAGTGACGCATAGATGTGTCCAAAACCAACAGAAATAATAAACACACAGATAATAAACAATTAAAAAATATGAACACACATGGTTTGTCTCTTCTCTGTTCTCTTTCATACAAATACACACACATATATTCTTACACACAGACAGACAGATATGCTATAAAAATATTTGGCCCATGATCATTAACACTGTGTCATTGTGTCTAAAGTTGCAACATTAACATTACTTTCAGAATGGACTCCACCAAATGTTAACCCCATGACCGATCTCACTCCTTGACTTCAACACTATGTCTGGCTGCTACTACACTGTCCAGCCAAAACTACAACCACCTATGGCTTGACTATCATATATTTTGGAATTATTATGATGGTCCTTGGGCCCTGTTGCTCTTGGGTGCACCTTGTTAATGTCTGCACAGCGCCACAAGACAATTCTATTGTAAATAGCGCTGTATAAATATAATTAAATTCATTGGAATTGTCTAGACGAAGACATTTGCAATACTTTAGTGATACACAGCTGATCAGTGTTTAAAACAAATACACACAGACACACACATACACACACACACACACAAGGAAAACTTTGCTGGCTGACCTAAGCTCACTTTCTTCACAGACTAAATTAGCCCCTATTCATTAACATGCAGGACAGGTGTCCGGTGAGTAAACCTCCATCACTAACACTGCAGTTAATTGCCCTTGGATAATTACAGCCCAGGAGACTCAGGAAGCCCTTCTACAAAGCCACTGCCGATGGCTCTGTACACAGACTTCTGTGCTACTTCCAGGCTGGGCCAGTTGAGCACAGAGAGTTAGCTTATCACCAGTATGATGTAAGTGCATGGGTCTGTGACACCACAAACGTCCTTCGTGACCCCGTCTAAGTGCAGTTCTAAAACAAAGTGGAGTTCATGGAACATTAAACATTTAACTCTTCTTCAGTCAGCCAGAAAGTTTTTCAATTTTACTGAAGTTACACATTAACAACAGACAATAGCTCACAGAAAATGCTTTACAGATTCAATGGCCTGATACCAAAGAGCTAGCTCAAGCTAACATCCAGAGAGCACTCCCTGAATACACAAAAAGCACAGAAGGGGTTTGAAAATGGTTCAGAAAAGCACACCAGCACTCAAACACAATGACCCGATATTCATTGTCATTTCCCTATAGCAACACACAGACTGCCCTACATAGCAGATGAATGCTGGGTTCAATAGGGATAACTGGAGATAGCAACTAATCCAAACGGCAGACTGTGCCGTAATTTCATAACCCTGATAAACATTGCGACTTTACATGGGGCAGACCAAGGCCGAAGGATGACAAAGTGCCGACCTCACAAATGAAGGACCTCTGAGCAAGTGTCCTCCATGCACGCTGGCAAGGAGGCTGTTTGAATGACTTGCAACCAGGTGACTTAGTTAAAGACATATAAATCAGGGAAATGAGGCATTACAAGGAGAGAGAAGGAGCACAATTGGCTGGGGAGACACAGAGGACAGCATTCTGACCCAGAATCTGCTTAAGCTCTTTTTTTTTCCCCCCAACGTCTGCTAACAATCTAGGAGCTGGGCGACACACTGATCACAGTTCAGTGTGGGGCAGAACCACATGAAACAGAGTCAGCGAATAGCCAAAGCCACACTCATGCCAGCCTGAACCACCACCAGATTCTCAAGGTCACAACTGTACAGAACAGAACAGAACAGCAAAGAGTGCAGGATCTAGAACACAGTTTTTCATGATATACAGCAAATGGGACAATGAAAGTATGAAAGTATATGGTGGTGTCTGAACTGGCAACAATTATGTGTGTTTCCAGATGACCACAGAGCATCTGGTGAAGAGTTTTTAATGATTGATTACTGGATTTTCCTTTTCGGCTCTAAACAAAAGTAGGGCATGTTGGTTTGCAAAAGTTAAAACATACACACACACACACACACAGAGAGAGAGAGAAAGAAAAATATAACCTCAAAAACACAACGGGAGTGCCAAGGCAGCCACATCTCCCCGCGAGCCAAACGAGAGGTCACTTTTAACGGCTGCGGCTTTAGCTCCTTCAGCGGGTTTTCTGGAAGCCATTGTTTTGGTCAAGCACTGCCAGCTCCCATAAACCCTTTCAATTTCATCCCAATTACAAAGCCTGCCAACGGTAGGGCTGCCCATAGCCATGTTGGCTTAGACGCGGCTGGGTATTGGCCCGGCTCCGGCCCAACTGTGTGGTTTTCTGGGACAGGGCCCGGGTACAGGCTGTCTCCAACACAAAACAAAGTGCTAGCTCCCCCCGGAACTGGTCACATAATAAACCTTCCCAATCGGAGAGGCATTGTAGGAGACATTCCTGCTGTATGAGAGGCATTGTATGAGACATTCCTGCTGTTCACATGGCAGCTGTGTGGAGAAAACTGTTTTCAGTCCTTGAGGCCACACAGGACCAGGACACACACACCCACACACACACACACACGCACACACACGCGCACACACCTACACATACACACACACCAGGCACACATGCAAGGATGCATGCAGAGAAATAACACACACACACACTTTTAAGATGGTTTCATGCACACACACACACACACACACACACACGATGTGCACAGAAATTTACACACATTACACAGAAGTGCACATATACAACATAAACACAGCTGCATCCCACTCTTCCAGCGAGTATCTTATCTCTGCCAGAGGGACCCCCACCATCAGCCTTGAGTCTAGGATTAAGAGTCTTACTACCAGCAGTCAGCCAAACAGCATACAAAAAACTTCAATACCCAGCAGCCTCTCAGCCGCTGTCAAACAGACAACATACAGGTAAAGTAAAATGCTGTTCGCCACGTTCAAATTCAAGGCAGCTCTATTGGCAAGGCTATTTATTTTGTAATCAGTGTTGCAGAGTGGAGTAACACACAGAACATACAGTGTCAGGGCAAATAATACTGTTTGCTTACAATCACTAAATCAACTGAAATTGTAAACTACGGATAGAGTATCAACAAAAATCAGATGTAGTGGGTGATCCATTATTTGCCTTAGCTTATAGTGTCTTCTAGCCCTCTCTATTAATCTATGCAGTCAGGACTGTGAGAGCTTTACTATTCGATGTGACTTAACAACAAGTCATCATCTGCTAGCCTTCTTTCTTCGTTTGTCATAAGCAGCAAACCTGTCATTAGAGAATCCATTATCATTTACTACACATAAGACTTGCAATCATAATTCTTTCATGCCTAACAGCCTACACAGAGACTACGAGGTGAGGACAAAAGAGAGTGAGCAAACAGGGAACGGGAAAAAAAAACATCAAAGGGAGAGAGGGAATCAGAGTGAGAAAGAATGAAATTACAGACTGAGCAAGGAGAGAGAGGGGGGATAAAATGAGAGAGAGAGTGAAAAAGGTAGAGTGAACTGAGAGTTTGGTAGAAAAGAAGAAAAAGAAAGGAACAGAAGCGAAGAGCGTGAGAGAGAGAGAGTGAGAGGGACTGAAGAAGCGAAGAAGTGAAAGAGAGGGAGTGGAAAGAGAGAGAACTCCTCACAGGGTGTGCCGGCTGCAGTCATAGAGGAGACCGCATGCTGCATCCCCATGGTAACGCGGAGAAAGATTTGCATCATGCCCGCCTTAGAAGACGAGAAACATCCTAATGCAGCAGTCAGTGCCCCCCCTCTGAGTACTACAGAAAGTCATACCTTCATACCTGGACTTGGTCTTTCCAGACACAGAGAATGACCTGCTCTCCCCTCTCAACCTTTAATATCTCACAGCCATAAATCCTGAAGCTCCAGAGATCCAAGTGAGGAGAGGGAACTTGATCACACCATAGCCCAAAGTAGTAGCTCTGTCAGGGGATAATGCCAGCCCCCGCATATGGTCACAACCTCCATACTCCTCAAAACATCTACTCATCCACTACATAGTACACTAGTACATACTGATAAATATGGTGGTTATGCACTGTGGCGTGCATAGACTATAAATGAGAGGATGCATGAGTGCACAATGCAAGGGAATGAGTGGATTTCTGAACTCAGCTCCTCTATCTCCATCTCCCAAAACCACCAACCACCATCCTTGAGAGAGTCAGGACCCCAAGGGCCCTAAGAGAGAGGTGTCCAGAGAGATGCCTGCCTTCTCCAAGCCTTCAAGGACCCAGGGAGTGGGTTGTCTAGACAGAGGGCTGCTGGTGCTGGTGGGCAATTTTTTTTTTTCCAAGACCCCGTTTGTGGGGTGTCTTAAGAGATGCCTGCCAGCATGTCACAATCCTGGCTGTTCTGATGTCCTGACTCAGGATGAGACAGACTGAGGAGAATAGACAGCAACGTCCTCCAGGGGCCAGTTCAGTGCGTGGGGAACATTACTGGATATGGGACAGAGGGAAGTGTTATGAGCACACACACACACACATACACACACACACACAACACACACACACACACTCACATTTACCCACATCCGCAGATCCCTGACTCTGAATACTGAGACTCTGTTACCTCATATGAACTGGTTTTGGGGTACACCCACCCACACACAAGCAGAAACAGATCACACACACACACACTCACTGAACTCAGTTACCTCATATAAACTTGTCTTAGGGTCACACACGCTAATTCTCTCTCTCTCACACACACACACACACAGACACACACACACACACAGAAGGGGCATGTTCCAGCTGATGTTGTGCCAGGGCTGTCACAGCTCATCATGATAGAGTTTGGCAGCCGGGGTGTCTGAGTGTCTCCCTCCCCGCTGCTGTCCCAGTCTGCCAATGACTCAGATATTCCATAGCTTTGACCTTTGTGAGTGTGTGCGTGTGTGAGTGTGTCTGTATGTCTCTCTATGGTTTATGCTGATAGATCTATCTATCTATCTGTCCCTCAGGGGAGTCTCTCGTCTCAGATGACTTGGTGTGGCTGTGTGGCTCTGTGCCCGTGGATGTGCCGGGATGGGAGAAGGGAAGTGGGGCAGGGACAGGGCTGATGGTGGACAGGGAGGCACGGCGCTCCATGCTGCCAACGTCACCATCAATCACTCACACGTTCACACACAGAGGAGCTGGGCCCCAGAGCCAGACATACACACACACACACGTACACACACATACACACACATGCAGAGAAAGAGAAAGAGAGATCTCCCAAAAAGACACTATGCACATAGTGTGTTTGCATCTCTGAGTTTGTGTGTGTGTGTGTGTGTGTGTGTGTGTGTGTGTGTGTGTGTGTGTGTGTGTGTGTGTCTGTACAGTTCAGCCATGTTTTGTGTGCTTCATGAGAAATCTCACACCTAATTTACACAAATGAGCCTCACATCATATCAGACATACACACACAGGAGAATATACTGTACATTCAGAGCCCATACATACAACCACACATCTGCAAGCCCACCTGGTTAGTTATAAAACTGAGCATTCATGTGCCATTCTGTTCACACAAACATGAGTTATAATCTCAGATGTGCTGAAGCACACACACATATACACACACACATACATACACACACACACACACACAAAGACAAGGGATACATAGGGTACGTGGGATATGAAGGGTTTTGGTCCAACCCAAGCAGAAACGATAGGAACAGAAATTTCCTTTCAGCTACTCTCAGTTGATGGGGAAACATACAGACACACACACACACACACCCACACCCACACACATATACACAGCGACAGAGAGAGAGAGGGCAACAGCGAGAGAGAGAGCGAGAGAGAGAGAGAGAGAGAGAGAGAGAGAGAGCACAGAATCAGCTTATTAGTGACTAAAGGTAAAGGCTACACTTCCCCCCCGCATCAGGACCATTTCTGATATAGTCTATGATCAGGCCCAGTACAGGGCCAGATGTGGCACAGCCTCATCTGCCAGCACAGCGTGGGCTCTAGCTGCTCAGGCTGGCTCAGTGCATCTCTATGGAGGATGGAGGATGGAGGCTTTCACATGACGTCACCTCCAGCATTACTGTCAGCAGTCCTGAGCTGAGCTGAGCTGAGCTGTGCAGGGTTGAGAGACCGGGAGAGCACACATCTGGCTCAGTGTGCTCAGAGTGGTCCATTGGGATTGACTCTCTGGAACAGGCCATACTGTGCCCTCCACAGCTGGAAGTGAGGACTGGGCTGCAAGTGTGTGTGTATGTTTGTTGAATGTGTGTGTGTGTGTGTGTCGCATCCCCCGGGGTGGTTACATAAAAAGGTGCTGATTGAGTGATGGCTTCCCAAACCCCTACAGTGTGACTCAGCGTCAAGGTTAAAGAGAGAGTGTGGTTCCTCCTTTCCATTTCAGGGCTTCTGATTGTGTGTGTGTGTGTGTGTGTGTGTGTGTGTGTCTGTGTGTGTGTCTATGTCTGTGTGTGTGTGAGTGTGTGTCTGTGTTTGTGTGTATATGTGTGTGTGTCTGTGTCTGTGCATGTGTGTGTGCGTGTGTGCATGTCAGTCAATAATGCATATTTCTTATCTTTTGTTGGGTGTGGACAACTCCACTATGTATCCCATAGGCAACCCCTATCTGGGTCGTCTCTCTCTCTTACACACACACACACACACATACACGCACACGCACACGCACACACACACACACATACACACATTCTCTCCCTCTATGATGGACCTGATATTTCTCCACTCCTATTTTCTTCAGTGATGCAGAGTTGCATCTACTGCTCATATAAAGTGAGTGATGTATGCACGCATAAGAGGGGGAGGGGGCAGTACAGAGGACAGATGTCACTCAACCTCTTCACTGTGTCCTTTACTGTAAACTATCCTGCAGTGATCAATAACACACTATTGGATTTGTGTGTATGCATGTCTTCGTGTGTGTGTGTGTGTGTGTGTGTGTGTGTGTGTGTGTGTGTGTGTGTGTAAGTGTATGTGTGTGCGTGTTTGTGTGTGCACTATTTATATATCCATATGTGCATTTGTATGTGTATGTCTGCATTTACTTGTGCGTGTGTATATTTGTGTGTGTAATGATAAACGGTGTTTCCATGCCCAGTGTTCCTGGAAGTACTCCACTACTCTAAGCTGGTCTCCTTCTCCCACCCCTCTCTGTTGTGTGGATCGGCATGTGTTATGTAACACACGCACACACGCACACACACACACACACACACACACACACACACACACACACACACAGAGTACAGTGATTGATCAGCAGTTTTTGTCTTCTACTGTACCTCCTGTGTATAGTCAGTGGCCCACATACATCACAGGGAGGGAATACGAGCCAGCCTGCAGTCTTCAGTCTTCACTCTCTCCTGTCATCTCTTTCCATTCTATTCTTTCATCTCTGATCATTTCACTTCATCTCTTTCTTTCCTCTCTGAGCTCCTCCTTGTGCACACACACTTCTTAAGTTTTCTGTGGTTTTGTGGTTTATGTCATTCATGGCGAAATGGCAAAAGATTTTGAAATGTCAGGAACACTTAGTGTTAGCGTGTAATCAGCAGTCACCCCCCCCCCCCCCCGCCGACACACACACACACACACACACAAACACACACACACACACACACACTCTGACTTACTAACATACTTCATTCAGAGAGGGGCAAATTGTTCTGACCCCCTGTGGGCTAAGCAGAGAGATGGGGGCAGTGGGAGGCATTAAAGTGCCATTACCACATTAGCCAGACTCATTCATAAACAGCATCAAGGCTGGCAGAGCCCCGTGGCTCTACTGCTTAACTGTAGCCTAGCCGGCCTGCTGTTTCAGGCCAATGAATTTCTATTTAAAAAATAGCATGGAGAGGTCTGTGAAATGCATGCACACACACACAGAGAGAGAGAGAGGGAGAGAGAGAGAAAGTACTAATTCGGTTACACACACACACACACACACACACACACACACATACACACACCAATCTAACTACAAACCCAAAATAAACAAAGGTAGAAACCACTCTGCTCAACCAAAATTCAGCTAATGTACTGCACACACATACAATGCCCTGTCGAATAATTATGAAAACAATGTAATATCAGCAACAGCCACAGGGGGGCACTCCACTCAGCTCTTCAAAGCCTCTGAAAGGATTCCATGACATTTACCAAAGCAGTGTCTGATAAGCTTGTGAACATGGACAACAGGTGCCACTGATTATTAGTATTACCATCAATCATTAAGCGTGCAAGGATGCTGTATTACATATATCATACTACCGCATAGCAGCACTAACACTTAAGTGGATTGGAAGCCACTGGAAGCAGAAGTGAAGTGCAGGAAACATTAGACTGAGCTCACTGGTAAGCACTCAGCCTCCATGGCCATTAGCCATTAGACACTAAAAGCTAGCAGCACCCACAGGACTGCCTTTCCCCAGGAGCACTAAACTACTAGCCTAGCCCACTGCACATCTCAGCAGTATCATGTGTCCCTGTCTATGAGAACACTGTCCAGCATGAAAAATCACATCCACAAGCAATCAGTGGTTGAGTCCCAATGACCCCTCTAACCCTAACCCCAGCTCTCAAAGATTTAACTGCCATGTATCAGCCAATCAGGAATTCATCTGGCATGAATCAGCCAATCATGAATTTAACTGCCATGGATCAGCTAATCATGAAGGTAGTTAGGTCTTTGAGGTTCAGGTCTTAGGGTATAGGGGGAGGGAGCATTGGGATTCAGCCAATCGGTGTTATGCCCTCAACACAGTAATTCTGTACCATGTCCCCACAGTCTATTCAAGCATTTGGCAACCTTATCAGAGCTATGAGCTGTTATAACAGAGACTCCATTCAGTGCAGTGTCCATGTTGACGGTTAGAGTGTAAGTTATGTCGGTGAGTTAGAGTGTGAGTTGTGTTGGTGAGTTAGAGTGTGAGTTATGTTGGCTGGGCCTGAAGCCTACTTTAAGCTAGAGTGGCATGTTAGCCAGCGCTAGCGCTTTTTCTGCCCCACTGAGGGCAATTAAAGATCTCTCTTAACTGGAGAGGGGCAGGGATAAGAAGGGCAGAGAAGAGTAAAGAATGAGAGAGAGAGAGAGAATGAGAGAGAGAGAGAGAGAGAGAGAGAGGGCAGAAGAGTAGGAGCCACTCACAGGTGCCCCTTTAACTCTCTGATCCTCCAAACTTTCTCTCTCTCACTCACTCTCTCTCTCTCTCGTTCACACACACACACACACACACACACACACACACACACACATATATATTAACTTTTTCTGGATCTACCCTCCTAAAAGAACCACAGAAAACACACTCATTCAATCTCTCTCAGACCTGCTTTCAAGCCACTGCAACCCCTTCAGTGAGAAGAGAGGGCCACAGCTATCCATCCTCCTCTTGGCTGCAGGTGGGGACTCAGAGAGGTGAGTGGGCACGAGTGTGTGTGGTATGTGTGTGTGTGTGCACGTGTGATTGCATGTGTGTGGTGTTTGTGTGTCTGTGCATGTGTGTGTGTGTGTTTGCATGTGTGTGTGTGTTTGTGGCATGTGAGTGTGTGATCAGGTCTTCACTGAAGTGGTCACGTCTGTTTTATGCGTTCTAGACTAGTGACTTTTTCAGCTTTCTCCTTTCCCTCCTTCCTCCTTGTTCTATACCCTCCTCTACTCCTCTTTTCTTCTTCTCATTTGTTTCTCTTGCTCTCTTCTCTCCTGCTCACTTCACTCCTCTATTCTCTCCTTTTTACTCCTTTTTCTTTTCTTCTCTCCCCTACTCCCCTTCTCATTTGTCTTTATCTTCCTTTCACTCCTTCCTGTGTCTTCTATGTGTGTGCGCACATGCATCTGTGTGTGTGTGTGTGTGTGTGTGTGTGTGTGTGTGTGTCTGCAAGTGCCAACCCCCTGTGCCCTGCTCAAAGGGCTCCATTGAGAGAGCACAAAGGAACTCTCCTGGGGAGGTGCTCATAAAGCTGTCACGCGCCTCCTGAGCCACCCAGCCTGACCAGCCGCCACAGACAGTCCGAGGGGACGGACCACTGACCACCTCACAACCCACCACCTACCCAAAGCCACAGCAAACGGTGCAGAGAGCACAGCCCTGCAGGGCACAGAAAAAAGCCCACCACAGGACCAGCAATATATACTAGACATGGGACAGACCATAAACACACCAGCAGGACCAGTCGTCCTTACAAGACATGGGACAGATCATAAACACACCAGCAGGACCAGTCGTCCTTACAAGACAAGGGACAGACCATTAGGGCTACAGCAGCACTTACCAAACTCACTGGACACAGAAGTGTTTGACTGGCTATAGCAGGACCATCAGGACTAAACTACTGCAGCATTTGTGATAGCAAAAAAGCCCTTTTTCTAGCCAGTAGTACTATCATAAACCTCCATGAATGTCTTTTGGGGTCAGTTTTAAGGATGTTCTCTTTCTGATTTATATGGTCAAACAGACAGGCAGATAGCCAGCCAGCCAGCCAATCAGACAGACAGGTAGACAGTCCCACTGATAGGATCTTACCTTCGAGCAGGTCGCGTGCCAGACCCGGTTCAGCCCCCGTGGACCGAACAAAGTCTGACAGGACCGCGTCCATGTCCAGAGTCATGTGATCATAGGGAAAGGCTGCCCAGCCAGCAGCGGTGGCCTTCGTGGTAGCCAGCCTTCACACTCGCATCTGGGAGACAGACAGAGAAAGGAGGGAGAAATAGAGAGGGGGGGGGGAGGAAGATACAGAATGAGAGGGGAAGGATGTAGAGAAAGAGAGAGGGAGAGGGAAAGAAAGAGAGAGGGAGAGGAAAAGAGAAGGATGCAGAGAAAGATAGAAAGGGAGAGAGAGAGAAAGAGAGGGAGAGAGGAGGGGGAGGTTGGGGAAAAAAGAGAGTGAGAGGGAAAAGAGGCAGAGAAAGATGGAGAGGGAAAGAGAGGAAGATGGAGAAAAGACAGAGACAGTGACGGGAAAGAGGTAGAGAAAGAAAGGAGGTAGGGTGCAAGACAGGGAGGGAAGGCAGCGAGCGGGGAGATGGGGGTGGGGGTGAGAACATATAAGAGGATGGTGTGACATGGAGAGAGAGTGAGAGAGAGAGAGAGTGAGAGAGATAGAAATGGAGGGTCAGAGAGAAGTTGATGGAGTGATTTGGGAGTGTGGGAGAAGGTAGATATGGGAAGGAAGAGGGGAGGGGGATATGATGAAAAGGGGAGAAAATGGGGCCAAAGAAAAAAGGGGGAAATAAAAAAAATGAGACAGAGAGAGAGAGAGAGGGAGAGAGAGGAACAGAAAAAAGAAAAGAATAACGAAACAGGAGATAGACAGAAGGGGCAGAGAGAGGAAAAAGGGAAATCTGGTTAATCTCCAGCTAAATATTCACATCTGTGTGCCACATTATTCACACAAAGCAGCTCTTGTATGCATGAATGATGTAAACAATGAGTCCACCAATCATACACACAAAACACACGTGAACACAAACACACACACAAACACACACACACTTGCTGCAATCACCTGCAAATCACCAGCACACTCACCCATGAATCATCACACACCTGACACACCCACTCAAGGCTCCAGGAACACACACACACACACAAACACAGACACCCACACACCCATGCACACATAACTCACAGGCTGGGATGCTACAGAAAGCCTGTGCTACAGTATGTTAAAGCTGCCAGAGGAAGTTGCACTATGATAATCTACACATTTCATCTATAGTAGTTCACATGAACTACACAACCCATTACATCTACATTATACTTGACTATATACAACTATATGATTAACTATACTAAAGCACTCCTTACATGCAAAATATGAAATTTAGCTACATAATATTAATTACACGTTTGACACACTGGCTGGCTGAATTATGTTTAGTCCACCTGATTGATCAGACAATGGGAAGAGTATCTATGAGTGGAGATAATCTCCCAGATGGAAACCAAAGTACAAGTTAAATGTATGTACTATATTCTGTCAGATTCTGTTTTATCCTCAATAAGAAAACAGCCTTTCTGAGCGTAAGCGTGTAACTATGCGTGACACTAAGGTGACAGAAACAACAAGCAAAACAAATTTGGTGACCAGAACGACAAAAAGTTAAGTTAAAAACTGCTCAACTTCACAGAAATTAGCTATGACGCGTTTTGTCTGTAAATGAAACGTCATGAGTGATTAGAGCGACATTAGCAAACAGATATTTTAGCAGAAATTGTTTTCACGAGCGACTAAAAAAGCAATTTTACAGCTAAGTAGCTCTTGGTGTGAACATACAGTAAGACTCAGGCACATTCACTCACCCAGCTGGATAACCCTGCAGAAGGACAGGGTTGAGTTGGGTTCTGTGGTCTATGACTCACTGTTAGCAGAGCTCCACTGAGTCCCCCACACATCTATGTTTGCCTAAAGATTTACTGTAATATACTCCCATTCACAGGAAGTGCAGTACCAAATCAAGACACACAGACATACATACACAGACTCAGCTTTACTTCCAGGATGCACCTGTTACCACGGCTACCAGCACACATGAACACACACACACACACACACACAAACTCACACACACACACACACACACACACACACACACACACCACATACACATGGCACATACTCATCTCTGGCTGCAGGCCCTGGCATGTCACCATGGCGCTAACAACAGAGCAGGCCAAGGTCAACGACCTCTTCTCAAGTAAGCAGAGGGGGCAGCTTAGAGTGATGACTGAGTTGTTGGAGAGGGGGCCCTGTGAAGACTCTAGAATAGGTGAGGATAATGAGGTATGGGTGTTGTGAAGTATGGGTGTTTGCGTGTGTGTGTGTGTGTGTGTGTGTGTGTAGAGTCTGTGAACACAATAATCTGTCGAAATCTCTCTTCTACGTGTTGCAACAACAGCCAATTGTGTGAGGTAGTATCTCTCTCTCTCTCTCTCTCTGTCTCTCTCTCTCTCTCTGTGAGTGTGTGTGTGTGTGTGTGTGTGTGACTCATCCTTTCAGACAGCACACAGGGTGGTGTGATGTACCAACGGACACACTGTTGTTCTTCCACCCCATGCCTGTCATAACCCAGCGCTCCTCTCTGCCTGCGTGAGCAGAACACACACTCACTCTGAGACTGGTGCGCACGCACACACATGCACACACACACACACACACACACACACACAGACACACACACATACACACCTCGCTCTTTCACACACAGTCACTGTGAGACCCAAAGGAGCAAACAGACCCACAAGAGCAGAGACACACTCATGTACACACACAAACACACACACGCAAATATATGCATTCATTCATAGATAAGAGCAGACCCCATGGCTTCTGACACACTGCTAACAGTGAAAAGTAAGAATTGTTTGCATCCATTGACCAGGCATTCAATTAATCAGCTTTTATTTAGAGCAACATATCTGATCTCTGTATGTGGGTGCATGTCATCAGAGAACAGGGTCATTGCTGTTGAGATGAGACAGTCAAAACACACACACACACTGTGACAATGTATCACAGACACACACACACACACACCCACACACACACACTCATAATGATGAACACATAATGACACATCCTGCACCTCTATAGAATGAATGGCCATGAACAAACACTGGTGTTTCCACATCCTTTGCCTCATCACATTCTCAGTACACCATCCTTCTAGGGAGGGTAGCAGTTGTCTTACCACACACTATGCTCTAAGACATACACACACACACACACAAACACACACACACACACACACACCCTTTTCCCTGATTACAGACTATGACATGATGTAGAGAGGAATGCAAGCTATCCAGCCCACAGTGCAGAGGAGACTTTTCTCCCCTCCTGCTACAGATGTGCATGACGGCTCTGCTGGTAGACCAAGACCGAGTCTGGAACAATCTGGGTCCTTTTGGCCTGGTGAGTGCCAAGGCAAATCGCAAAACATTCTCTCACATCTTTTTAGACACTAACTACATGACAAACCACAGGAACCACATCTTCACACCACTGCATAGAGCTATGTATATACACACGTGCATGCACAGAAGAGTACATGCAAGAATGCATGCAATCATACTCTCTCTCTCTCTCTCTTTCACACACACACTCTATCACACACACACATGTGATATGGGTGGTTCCCCCTGTGCACCTGATCCCCGTTCACTCACAGCCTGCTGCACAGCACAGCTCATTAGCATCTACATCAGTTTAGGCATCATTTTCCAGCTGGGTAAACACCCCCCCCCCCACACACACACACACCACACACACACACAGTCAGGCCTGGCCAAGCTTCAGCTGCAAAAGGGCCCAGCTGCCCCAAGGTCACATGAGGTGAACCAGTATATGTCTGAAGTAGCGTATTGAGTGTGTGTGTGTGTGTGTGTGTGTGTGTGTGTGTGTGGTGCAGATGAAAGCAGATAGGTAGGGCAGCATAGCATATCCAGAGCACCAGCGCTGCAGCAGGTAGTGATGGGGGCAGGTAGCTCACAGCTGAGCCAAAGCATGGGGCCAGCAGAGATGGGTACTCTCCCTCAGGGTGATAGATTTGGCACATTATAAGGAGAGAAGTCCAAGTATACTCTAAATTTTTCTTATCTTGTGGATTTCTCAACAGGCCATATAGATACAAAAGTCCATACAGATCTAAAATGCTACAGAGGAGTTAGGACACTACACAAGCAGTACATGCATACTAATCTAACTCATGCACATAGTGTGCAAAGAATAGCAGTTGTATGCTTTCCGCTTGCAGTCATAAGGATGCATGTCGCACAGAAGTACACTTTCCGCTGAGGGTGATGAGGATGTTTGGATTGGGAACTGGCCATGGTACTGAAATGGGACCTGGCAGCCTATACAATGTCGACAACGACTGAGTCTCATAGAATCTCACAGAATTGAGAAATGGAGGGAAGTGACAGCTGTCAATCATCATTGCTGTACGACATAAGCTACATGAATTGTGCAATCCTTTGTCAGGCCAATATGATAGTCGGACTTCACATTAATCACAGTAGGACTACTATACTGGTACAGACATTTAAATACAGATGGAGCATGATTACAACACAATTTGGATGAGATTGCTCAAAGCAGAAGACTGCACAGAAAGGACGGCACATCACCAACAAATTACATGTCACCAACAAATCCCATGCATGATTTACCATACATGAGCGAAGGCAGATGAGGCCCATGTGTGTGGCAGGCACAATCTATGTGCAGCAGACACCATGCTTCAGATTAACTGCAGTGTTGTGCATCTGTTCTTCTGGCATATTAATATGTAAAGGTTTAGAGTAGCTGGAATGTAATCCACCAGTATGGAGTCATTCAGCTCACGTACATAATACACAACCTCCGGCATGACAATAACACATGCCCTGGATTGTGTGTGTGCACACAC
This sequence comes from Tenualosa ilisha, assembly GCA_015244755.2. Classification (NCBI taxonomy): domain Eukaryota; kingdom Metazoa; phylum Chordata; class Actinopteri; order Clupeiformes; family Clupeidae; genus Tenualosa; species Tenualosa ilisha. The sequence goes on from PYXC01002821.1 coordinate 6,391,086, forward strand.
GCATGCATGTGTGTGTGTGTGTGTGTGTGTGTGTGTGTGAGGTCATGACAGTGGAGAGAGAGATAGCGAGGGAAAAAAAAAACAAGAAAACTTTTCTCTTCTTCCTCTTGAATGCTATGCATTATTTATGACAGTGCATTGCACTTCAATGGTGGTTGAGCTGACCCAGTTACTGCGGGCCACTGACACTGTGTGTGTTCAGATGAGACTGCAACTCTGGGCAGCTTGGGCGTGGCCCTCCAGCAGAATGGGTGGGGCACAGAGGGGACCAGTCAGGTGGTGGATACCTCAGTGAAAGTTCAAAGGCACTTCCTGTGTGGCTATTTGTAGTTGTCATTTTTGTTTACATGTCATTGTAGTCTTTCAATGACTGCAAACCCACAGTTTTCTTCCCATAGAGATTATAAATATAAATATATATGTCTGTGCATGTGTGTACATACAGACAAACATACATATGCCTATTCTATTGAAAACAAACAACAAGCAGTGATCTAATAGGCACCTAAGTAATATATTGTGAATACAGTACAAGTCACATATCATACTGATAATTTTCCTATAATAACTAACTGTACTAACAGTGCTGTCAGACATCTGGCAGACATCTTGTCTTTATTTATTTTTTGCATTTAGGTTCAGGTATTACTAATTGTAACTAATACTAACTTAAACTACTACTTGAAATGGATAGCATCCTATCAAGACCCTGTCACAAGCAGACTGACAGACAGACAGACCTCAAGATAGACTAGTATACAGAGAGACAGGCAGCTTGGATCACTAGACAGACAAGCAGACTGACAGACAGGCATGCAGATAGAGGGACAGGCAGGCAGATCTCCAAAGCCAGGTCAAGGCAAATTTTATTTGTAAAGCGCATTTCCCACACCAAGGTATTTCAATGTGCTTTCCACAAAGTGAAGAATGGTAGAAAAGAAAAAAAAAGTAAAGTACAGATGATGACAGAGAGCAGAGGGAAAGCAAACAATAAAAATCCTCTAATAAGATCTTACAATTAAAGAGATAAGAAATAATGATAAAAGATTAAAAGATCAAAAAATGAATTCACTGATGGACTGACTGACGGACAAACAGACAGGCAGAGAGGGGGCACAGACAGACAGATATGAGAGCAGACAGAGAGGGGAGATAGACAGACAGATGTAAGAGCAGACAGAGGGGGGAGACAGACAGACAGATATGAGAGCAGACAGAGAGGGGAGACAGACAGACAGATGTAAGAGCAGACAGAGAGGGGAGACAGACAGATGTAAGAGCAGACAGAGAGGGGAGACAGACAGACAGATGTAAGAGCAGACAGACAGATGTAAGAGCAGACAGACAAAAGCAGTGCCCCCTGCTCTCAGAGGCTCCCTTCACTTCATGTCACACCTTTGAAAAGAGGGCTGACT